>JAEIFJ010000165.1:0-18957 GCA_018903435.1 Leucophenga varia
AGAGTTAATTTTGTACAAATTTTTGATTACTAACTTATGAACACATGTTGTTAAATTTATTCTTAAATTTGTTGCTTATGCACAGACAAGAATCGCAAATATACTGGGCGTAGCAGGCACAGATGTTCCCATAAATGAAATCAAGAAGTTACTGTCGCCATTTATGGTAAGTGTTTGAGCTGTTAAAGAACCAAATATTGATAAAGTCCTGTTTTACATTTTTAGCTTGGTGTTAATGGATACGCGTTTATAGTAACCAACAACGGCTATGTATTATTCCATCCCGATTTTCGTCCAATTGTAAGTATTTTACCAAATGCCATGGTAAAGAAAGGTAACATCCGTGAACTCCTATGGTCAAAAAGGGGAGAAGTACTCGTAATAAATTATTTCTTGGATACAACTTCTTCTTCTGACCATATTAGCAATATCATTAGGCATATTTAAGTTAAATATTTAAATTAAAGAAAATTACCAAAAATATAATTTATCTTTGAGAACAGTTTCAAGGATATATATTGAAACCTGCATACAATAGCGTTGACATGATTGAAGTTGAGCTTTTGGATGACGACAAAGGCGCCAGAGATTTCAATCCAGTGCTGCTGACGGTAAGTTTCAATATTATACTTACATTAAACTTTTCCTTAAACTTTTTTCTTTCAGATACGTGATTCTATAATTAATCAATCGACCGGCAGTAAATGGATGTTGGTTAAAAATCATTTTGACGATATGGTAAAACTTAAAGTTCATTATCGTTAATGTTATTCAAAATAAATCTTAAAATATTTCCAGAAACGTGTGGCTCAAGTTAAGCGCCAATACTATTGGACCGCTATAAAAAATACTCCTTTCACTCTTGTTATAACGTATCCAGAACGATACGGAGTGAATAGAGTAGAACCACGCACCGAGCAAGATATACATCGTACTTATATAACGGGCAAAAATTTACGCAGCTTCTTTGATGGCAAGCGTTGGAAAATTCATCCTAAATGGTAAGTCTATTCCATTCAAAAACAAGAGTCAACTATAAATATTAATGTGTAATTTTTAGGCTTTTTTGCAAGCAAATCAATAAAACATTCAGAACACCAGAAACTGAACTGTTATATTTTGTTGATCGCATGTCCGAGCCTGGTTGGCATTGGCCATCAAGTCGAAGCGCGATGCCCCCAGAACATGCTGCGGCTATTTTCTGTAAGTAGAATGGATTTATCAGTACAGCGTATTTTTTTTGTTTTGAAAGTGCTTTCAAGTAATTGCTGGATTCGCCTGAAAACTTTTAAATTTCGTTATTCATATTATGATGTTCTAGTTTTTGTTTTATGCTCGTAAAGTGTAACTTCAAATAATCATGCAAATTCACAGCTAACAACTCATCAACTGGCCGCTATTCATCAATCAATGAAAAAGAAAGCTACTATTGTGAGTAACGAAAATCAAAGCAAAGACAATCCGTAACATTCAGTCCCCTTCAGTATTATGTTCACTCCAATGATAAAAAAAACAAGCTTGTCAACTTTTGCACTTGCACCCACTTTCAAGCTCTTTATACCGCAATCAAAACGGTAGTATTATCCTTTAGTTCACCAATGTTAAGTATTATAATGTATTATATTATAAACGCAATGTAATTGTTTGTAATATATGTTTTGCCACCGGTTAGCTGCGGAATTTGCACAATATACCAAAGAGCTGCGCATGAAACGTTTTAAACAGTTTTTCATATTTTATTTATTTATTATAAAAGAGAACAAAGTACCTTTACAGAATTCAGAATATACTTGGCTGGTGTGCCGTATCTGTATTATCAATATTATAAATTCTTTTTAATGCTCATTCAATTTCTTATTGCAGGCGATCGGCAGTTAATGCAATCGCTCGTGTTTGATGCGCGAGTTACTAAATGGTTTTCAAATACTACTTTTTTTAAGGACGAAAAGAGGTGAGTTCTAAGCCATAATAAATGTATACTATTTGGGACTGCCTGAATGTACTGTATGTTTCAAAAAGAAGTGCTAGCCTTGACATGTTCCCACATTTAGTACATTCAACCGCATACCAATGCATACGAAATAAAAATTCCAACAATGGACAGCACATACTAATCGTTATAATTTGTGTATACACACTTCTTTTTCTCACTTTTATTTGCGTATTATGATGTTTTTTATTTATTTTCGTGTACTGTTATTTGTCTATTGCATCCGCAAATGAAAACTTACTGCAATCTTGAACTCTTAAACCACATAACATAATGCCTTTCATAATGTCTTTATTAAAATACAATATAAATACCCTATCTAGCGTAAGCGCATCAAGCCCAATAGCCGTTCTAATGGGTTTGCTGCCAAGGTAAACAGAAATATCATCTGAAATACAACTTATTTATGGACAAGTTTTAATATTATTTATAGATAAAATATTTTGTAAAATATATGAAAGCAATTCATCATTCCACTTGTAACATTTTAATTTCTGATCCAACAGGCACGAATTTAAGCAACGATTCGGCATCACTGTGGCTTTTCTGGCCACGCACAGTGGTCTGACCCGTTGGCACGAATTCCACTCGAATGTAGCAGGGCAATCTAGTTTGGGGTAAGTTCTAAAATATATTACATATCCATATAATCCATATAAAAATAAAAAAAACTAATTTTTGAATTTTAGTGAGAGCTTTAGCAAAGATAATAATAAAGCCATTGATGAGGTTTGGTATCAACGCGCTGTTGATCAATATTTTGTACACAAAGAAAGCTTTGTTTATTCGGTTCCTTACGATTCAGGCGGTACGTTCAACACGCGATATATGGAATACATATTCATCTTTTACATTTTACTTCTAGAAGGGGACTCGGAAATTATTGTTACTGCAACAAATGCAATATTTCATAATGAAAGCTCTAAATCGGCTCCAGCGGCTGTCGTCGGGTTCCAATTTCAACACTCAGCTCTATATAAACTCTTCCATAACATTACAGGCAATGTAAATAAGATATCTTTATTTCACCTGAAAACAATTTAAATATGTTATGTAAATTATTCCATGTAAAGGCTTGTGCCGTTGATGATAAGGACTGTTATATACTGGACAACAATGGATTTGTGATCATATCGACACGCGTACATGAAACTGGACGATTCTTTGGCGAGGTCAACGGGGCTATCATGAAACGCTTGGTGGAGGAGAAAGTCTATAAACGTGTCATTGTCTATGACTATCAGGCAGTGTGTTTTGAATCAAAAACTGAGCAAAATGCCTCTAATACCTTACTATCTGTAAGCTCCTCATAAAGCACTATAATCTTTGATTTACTAATTTGTACTTTGACTCTTTAATAGCCGCTGTTCCACATTCTCCGACTGAGTAAATGGCTGCTGCATACGGCACTGTGGTATATTGTACAACTGATACAACTGGCGCCGGGCGCCTTGGCCAATTATAATAATGTGTATATTCGTGTGAATGGCACTGAACAAAAGCAAGAGCCACCGGAAGATAATATTCATAATAAGAACGGCTGGCTGCAATACCTGACTTTACACCGCACACGACTCAAGTCGTGTGATATGCAACGTGAGTTGTATACGCTATACAATGAGAGAGACAACGTTGTATACAATATGACAGCGCACGCATGCGAGCGGCCATTTGTTGTACTTCCCATACCTAACAGTAACTTGATCCTATTGGTCATTGATCAGCTGTGTCCCCGTGATGTCGCACTGGTATTGACTGTTAATCCTAAGCGGATTCATTATCCGCTTGAGGTTAATGAGACATTCTCTTGTTATAAACACGCACGCGCATTCACCAGAGTTCGCCCCCAAAGCTGCATAAGTCGTCATGCAAACGTAAGTATTGTATTTAAGTTTTTTTCTTTTCTGAATTCTCATCTTTTGTTTCTTTTCACAGGAAAGCAGCATCAAGTTGTGTGGCAAGGGTACCGCATTTTATTCCAGTCTCACAATGTTACTGCTTTCTCTAATGCTAAATCATTTGCTGTAACGGCGGGTACACTGTCTTTAGCTTCTTTAGGGAATATGGACGTATGTACATATGTACATACATTTAAAATACTTTTTGTATCATACTATGGTTAAAGAACAAATTGACATTTTGTATTTATCCTTAAATGCTTGGTCTTTTTCCCACAGTTTTTTAAAGTAATTATAAGAGTAATTTCTAAAATATACAATAAGTATCTATTATGAGGCAAATGTTAAATTGTTGTTAATTGAAAAAAAGAAAGGACGGCTACCTTAGACTTGTTAAAGGTTTTATTCTTGGTTTTAAAGTTTTCAACGATGTTCCAACGGCAATCGTGCAAAATAATTTAAACAGTCTTGACAGTTCTCGTTTTTAAATTAGTAGAAATTAATTTGGTGTTGATGATATTTTCATTTTAGTTTAATTAAGTGATTTTGGTTACGATATCTTAAAAATTAACAACAATCTCTCGAAAGCTTCTATGACAGCTAAACATTGTATCGGTTCAAAACGGTTTGTTCCTACGTACATACATATATAAACCGTGCAGCAATAAAAGTACATATATGTGCCAAGTTTCATCAACATAGCTTTACAAAAATTAAGGTACTAGATTGCGTTGGAACAGACGGAAGGATGCTGATCAATAAAATTTACATATATGTACTTTAAAGAGGTCGGAGATGTATCTTTCAGTGCGTTGCAAACCTCTCGCCAAAATTAAAATACTTTCTACAAATCTATCAAAAAGGACAGAGTATTATAATAGCTCGTCTGCTACCTTTACTTTCTAGACTGTTTAATAAACAACCCGAAATTTGTAACTTCTTTATATTAGAGCAATAAATAATTAGACAAATTAACAACTTTTAAAAGGGCCTTAAAATACTACTCAGAAATAATTTGTAATTATGCCTGCTGATACAGAGGTAACATTGAACACTGTCCATGTTAAATATGTATATGTATTTATGTAAGATAATTCTGTGGGTTATTGTATACATATGTGTTGCATTAACCACAGATAGACCTTATCAAATAATTTATTTATTCATTAAGAAGCAAAATACCGATTGATGAGGTAAATTAAAGTAACATTTAAATATAAAGAACATTTATACGCCAACTAGTTTAAATTATTTTAAGTTATCTTTTTAAAATAGCTAGCTTAATGATTAACAAGTTAATAATGCTACAGTTAAGCGAGTCTACAGAATGATAACCTTTTCCCAATTTTACAAAACCGTTTCAGACGCGGTTTCCAAAAACAAATACTCAGACACGGGCACATAAACTAGAGAGTTTTAAGTTAAAAATTTTTTTTTTGTAGAATTAAAAGATACCTTCTGTATATCTCAAATGTTACACTTTTTTAGTCAGAACGGCCGCCTTGAGAACCAAGCTGACTGAAATGCATAGTATAGAATGCAAAGTCATACATAACTGCTTTGATAATACTGCCCTCTTTACCGCTGTAGCACCATGTGATTACCCATTCAGTAAACTCAAGATGATTAAATCTAATCGACCATTGAATAATATTCTCGAATAATTCATATAACAAAGTCGCTTTACCAATAGATCACAATGACATTATTGTTAAGTTTTCAGAAGCAAAGATCAGAGTAGTCAAATTTGTATGGTAATTTGATTCGCGATGGAAAATGACTCATGAAAACCAAAACACGTTTCTAACCATTACTTATATTATGCTTTTATAAAACTAAGATACTGTTTGTAATAAAATATATTTTATAAATTTATTCGATTAACGTTTGTATTTTTCTAACTACTCACTTTGTACTTAGTGTACAAAGTTTATTATACGACCTTACGTTTGTAATCAAAAGGGGGACAAATTCCTTTTCAGCCTTGGGCGTTAGCAAACCGAAACTGCCAACTGGAATTATAAGTCCTTCCGAAATACTATGTAAGGAATGCAGAAATAAAAAACAACTAAGATTGTTGCTACCCTCATGTGATGTTAATTTGTTGTAACCCAACGTTTGTTATCAAATTGATGCCTGTACAATTATATTTATATTTTCTTATCAAAACCCAATACCCTACAACTATAGATGGTGTAGGGAAAGGGTAGCATCAATAGGTATATTACTGTCTAGATAACCGCCCTAAAAGACCTAGGGACAAAATTGACATGACTATTTCTGCATAGCCAAATCGAAATATTATTAATGTACAGTTAAGACGAGCTCAAATCGCAAGCCGAGAAACAAGGGTATAACTAAATTGAATAACTTTTATTGCGGGTTGTGACGTAAATGTTATGTCGCGATTGCCCTATTTATGTTTGTTACAGGAACTTAAAGTCAAATGAAGGGTAGTTATAAATACAACCGCAATATAACCGCAAAATCTACAAATGCACTGGGTTGGGCTCATAAGTCATGATATCAGGATAAACAGTATTTAAGCGAGCTAGGAACAAGGCTTTGTTTCAGTTAATCTTACTTCTCGAAGTGAGAAACATTATTTATCTACGTGCTTTAATATATTGAAGTAAACATTTATAAAAATGGTACTCACTGGCCGGAGTGGCCTAGTCCACATCACTGTACTAGCTCTGATCCTCCAATGTAAGTCAAAGTCGCACATTTTATTATAATTTAATAGTACTTAAATATGTTTTATTCAAGAACACAAACATAATTTTGTAAAATTAAGATATGTTGCGATGATTTTCTCCGTCTTCCTAAAATTTAGGCTCTCTCCCAATATCGGCTCGTTTTGATGTAATTTCTGCGAAACAATGTGAAATGGACCAATCAAAATTATGCAGTAATCTGAGGTAAGAAACCATAAACTAGTGAAAGAATATACTGTATATAATTTCAAAATACAGTTTTTCCTGGCATATCATATGATACTAATTAATCATAAAAACTTAACAAAAGCTATTAACATTTCATTCATGTCTCTTTCTTTTTATAAAACCTTATGGTTATGATATCATTAAAAAAGTATTCCCAAAAGAGCCATGATCTTAACACATCATTTAACTTCCTACTCCTAAGCACCTCAAAACAGTGTAATGCGACGCGCCATTGTATCCAGTCCGATTGGGAATATCGCTCTGTGCCAATGGATAACAGTCCAACTTGTCAGATTTGTAAAAATATGATTAAGGAATCTCGGAATATGTTACCATGTGACAATAGAGAAGTTGAACTCTGGAAGATATTTGAAACCACTTGCAAGATGATACCCTCAAAACGTGCAAGTGACGATTGCATAAAAACTGTTATCAACAACTTCAACGAATACCTGGAACTATTGTCGTCGCAAATGTCTTATGAGGTAAATTTACTTACAACAAATATGTGCATACATAATTTAAAATTTATCTTGTTAATTTTCCTACACTACACAGCAAACTTGCACTGTTATGAAATTGTGCAATAATGACATGGAAGAAGAATCTTCTTTGCAGGACAACCAGGTCATCCTGGACGAAAGCCCAATGATGGATGAAGTGAACATTGAGATAATAGTCAAAACAGAGAGCATTCCTCAAAATGAACAGCTTTCATGCACAACTTGCAAAAAATTAGCATTAACGGTTCATCAAAATTTTAATAACCGCGAAAACATGGTTGAGCAATTGCTGAATAGTTGCTACAGTCTAGATAATCTATCGGACGCTTGCACTTATATGGTGGTCAATTATTTTGATGACATATACGAACTTTGGAAGCAGCAATTTGAATCTAATGACATATGCTATTCTACAGGAATCTGCACGTATTTGAATGATGAAGATACCATTGAAAACCATAATCAACTGTATTGCGCAGAGTGCGAAAAGTTTCTAAAAAGTGTACAACTATTTCTGAAAAAAATTTTTCAGAAAAATATTTCAAGCAAAAACTTGAAGAAATCTGTAAATCTACACGAAATTTTCAAAGAGAATGTTTAAGCACTGTAGATCAGTATTATCACATAATCTACAAAACTATTGTTATGGATTTGAACGCCCATGGCATTTGCTCTTTTGCCGGAATCTGTCAAAAGAAAAATGAATTGACCATTGATCTAATTGGCTCCGATACTCAACCTCAATCCATAGAATCAATCGACAAAATACCAACGCCCCAATGTGCTGCATGCAAAACAGCTTTTCGCGTAGTTAAAAAAATGGTTTCAAAAAAATAAGTAACGATAAACTGAAAAACGCGATGAATCATGCCTGCAACAAACTAGGAAAACTGTCACACAAATGCCATGACGTTATAAACAAACACGGCGATCAGCTTATCCGACTTGCAAGGAGTCCCAGAGTCATGTGTACAATGGTAGGAATGTGCTTTGGAATTGAATACGAAAGTGATGAATCAATGGACCATAATGAAATTGAAACAGAAGATAAGGATTTATTGACAGACGAAGACCTATCTCAGGATTCAAACATCGGTTTGGAAAATGATTCCATTGTTATGTATTCTAAAGGGTTACCCAAGTGTAGTGTCTGTAAAACAGCAATCAAGGCTTTAAAACACATGGTACATCATACCGATAAAAATGAAATCAAGAACGCTTTGTCCCACGTCTGCCATAAGCTCCCCAAAATGAAGCATGCCTGTGAGGATATGGTAAATAAGCATGCAGATCAGATTGTCGATCTTCTGGTAAAGCATGCACCGCCACAAATGATATGTAAGGCGATAGGCATGTGCCACTAGACTTATATATATATAAACCTTTTATCGCCAACTATTAATCATTGGAAAACGATGAAGAAATCTATAAATACAGAAGTACTTAAGTTGTAATTTTCCTTTCCATTTAAAATATTTTCCTTCAGCAATTATACTTTTAAAAAATAAAATTTAATAAAAAAAAATACAGCAGAAAATAACACAGAATAATACTATTTAAAAATGTGTAAGCAATGAATGGATCACAAGTAAATACCTCTGAATGAATAATTGTTATGGATTTTTATCGCTAAATCACAATTTGCTCATTCAAATAATAGATGACCCCCGACTCTTTTTAAAGTGTCTGAAAACTCAGTCATTTTTTTTAAATTCGCTGAGAGAATTTACAGAAATAGGACAAAAAATATTTTTGCTTAACAGTTTATTTTAACATATGTTGGTTTGCTTTACAACTCTACATTTTACAAAAGTTCTTATTTCATTATTTAAAAGCGAATTTAGCTAGACGATGAAGAGAGTTCCAACTTTGAAGATTTTCAACTATCATTAAAAAATTATTATGTTATTTCTATTAAACTGATGAATGGAAATTTCTTCTCATATCGAGATATTATAGCATCCACATTTTAAATAGTACATATCGTTTATATTCGTATTTTTTTATGGTTTCCTTGAATTATTTCTTTTAATTCATTTTAAATAAGTAGATAGTAAATAAATGTATGCGACATGCATAGGCAAAATTAAAATTAAAAACGTATAGTACAATAAAAATGTGTGTAAAGAAAATAAGCCACAAGGCCTTCTGAATCTCAATTGTCCAAACAAACGTCAAAAGCAAACGATAAATATTTATTATACGATGACGAAAATATAAAAAATAAACTTCTGATACCATAAATACGATCGCCTCTCTATAAACTTGTTGCAGCTGGCTCAATAGTCAATACCACCGCTACCATTTTGTTGCATGCGTACGGAGCGACGTCTCGTCTGAATGCGCTCCGGTGCCGTTGATACAGTTTCGGCCTCTGATCGCTGATTAGGTGGCTGCTCTAAAACATTTGTGATAACTGAAGTCGCTGATGCCGTCGGCTCTTCGCTTATCATACTAGGTACCGCATTATCTAGCACTAGGGGCGTTGATATCACAGTTTGATCCTCATCTAACTGTGAACTTCGCCTGGTCGGTATGCCACGCAACTTTGATTTTTTGGGCGGAAGTGTCCGTGGTGTATTGATTTCACGCATCGCAGGCACCACGGGTGCTTCCTGTACACGTACAACAACTGGAGACTCCTCTTCGTAATTGCGCTTGCGCGCCAAGCGAGCAACATTCCCATTTTTGCTAGAATTGCTATTGCTACAATCTTCAGGGATTATATCTGATGACACAAGCTGTTGCTGTTCGATGTTGCTACCGTTATAATAACCAGATACGTTTGTGTTTGTTTCTTGGCAGGCATTTTCTTCAATTGTCTCAAGTTTCCTGCTACCGGATTCCTGAGACTGGCTGTTATTGACGGTGATGGTATTTTCGCCATTTTTGACAATAGCCTTTGTTTCTGTTGCACTTTCGGTGTTTTCCTTCTGGTTCCTTTCGTTGGTAATCTGTCGTAGCTGTGCATTTTCCTTCTCAAGCGTATGGATGCGATCGCGTGTTGTCTTTAATTCCTGTTGTAAGAATAATATCGTGCTTTGCATTCCCTCAACATCTTCATCCAGCTCTTGAAGAAAATCATCGAGTTCTGTAAGAAAGCAAAACATTAAAAATATTTTCAGGTGAATAAATACCAGTTATGTACCTGATTGTGATTTTTTAACTTCTTCGCTAAAACTTTTTTGCATGGCCAATTCAGTCTCTAGCTTAGCTAGGCGTCCATTTGATGTCATTTTACCCAATTCTTCGTTCTCTTGATACAAGAGACGGCACTTCGACATCAGCCGTTTTCCCGTATTCGAATCGGGGGTAAATTTCCATGCAGACAACTCATGTTGCGTCTCTTCTAGCTTAGCCTTTGTAGCCTTTAGTTCCTTTTTAAGACGTTCAAAAGTAAATTAACAGCTGGATCTAGCAAAGCAGTACGTAGGGCCAAAGTCGTTGGTGCCTGTTGCGCCTTGTATTCAGCAATTTGGCTCTAAAAGAAGAAAAAGATAAAACATACAAACAATTTTTGACTGATCATATGAAATGGTATAAATTATATGATTTGTTGATATTTACCACGTAATCCTGAAACTCTTGCTCCTTGTTGGCCAGACGTCGCATAAGTATCTTTTCGCGTCGCTGCGCATCAGCACATTGCATTCCCATACGGGCTTGTTCCAATTTAAGATTTTCGATTTCATCTGCATAGTACGTGGGTGTGGACAGGACAAAATAAAACAATAGATAAATATTGTATGTCAACAGACGCAATATTTAGCATACAAGATATCATTATTCGATAAGCAAAAGTAAAAAGCACCAAACAGCAAACGCAACGTCAAGGGAGAAGGGAGCATTAGCTGCTCCCTCATAGAGAGAACAAGTTCTTAGTGGACAACAAAAATAATGCACAAATTTGGGGCTTTGTGATTATTGTTTGTTGAAGTTCTTGGAGTAACATGTAGATAACATATTTATTAAATTTGTGTGTAGAACTTAATACGAAATCATACCAATGCATTGCAATCATTCGTGTAAGTTCGTGACATATTTGTAGTTTGATGTTGCTGTTGTTTTAATTTCCTAGTTGTTGGTTCTGCTTCCGCTGCTGTTGCTGTAACCATTCTCACTGCCTTTTGGTATGGCCTCGTCGCCGGTTTATTATCGTCACGAAATTACTCGCACTAATCTTTGCTTTCTTTGCTTTTCTTTCTTTTTATTTTACCTCATTTCTTAACACAGGCTTGCACTTTTACATTACTTGTGTAATTTGATATTGCATTTGCTTTCAACTTTTTAAATATAAAATACACACTATGGGGAAACAAATGGTTTGAGATATTTGCTGCAAAACAGAGCAACAGAAAAACACTTTGAAAACTCGACGCGCGCACTTTACCTCTAAAACCACCATAAATCAGCATTTTATTTGCAATTTCCGAACACTCTTTTAATTATTAAGCCCATAAGCTCTCATATTCATAGTCCATCGACATTATATTCCGAAAACTCATCATTCAATTATTAATTTGTTATTTATATTAAATAATTGTAATTTTTAACTTTATTCAATTATTTTATTTTTTGTTTAAAACTTTCTGTGTTTTTATCCTCTTTATTGCCATTTAGCCAACGGTAATAACAAATTTCGTAGATAAAATGCCTCTCACGTGCATAGAATTATCCATTAAAACATTAGTATATTTTAATGTTATTTGATTTATGAGACTTGAAGAATTACATTGTTAACTATTGATTTTTTAAAAACTTTAATAAAATAATCATAATTAAAATATACTAATATAAGATGCTACACTAGTAAGAGGCAGTGCTTACTCGTTGGTTCATGATCAGAGTTGATTTTTTCATTACTAATAAACAGGCATTTTTTTTTAATTTTTAATTTATTCTTTATCTTTTGACATTATTTAATGTTTATTTCCTTTTTTCACTTAAGCATAAATATTTGATGATTATATTTCCTTTGTATTTTATTTGTTATTCATTATTACCTTCTTTCACACTTATTTATCTTTGGTATTGAATTTTTGTTGTATCACTTTGAGGCTTATTAAAAATAATTCAGCCTTTATAAAAACGAGAATTTGATGTAATATAAGGGAGAACATGTCACGGCAGAACATGTTAAAAGAAAACCACGCGCTCGTTGAACTCTTTTATAAATATGTTTATGCAGAAAAATGAATACTTTATACCGCCAAATCTGCACACACAGCATATGCCGAGATTCTTGAGACGCACAAATACAAGAACATAAGCTTGAGAAAAATAAATATATTTTATATATACACTAGTAAACTTGTTACTTTAGCAGTTTTTTTCATCATTTCATTTATGTTATATAAATGTTCATTGCACAACACATATACCAATTTTTTATTTAAAAAGTGATCTTTTAACTTTTATTTATTTAATGCACTTTATTTCCACTATCAGTTCATTTAGTACTCACATGTACATAAGTTAGCACCGGTTTTATTTATATCATTTATTATTTTATCCTTGTTTTAGATTTGTTGATTTTAATACAGTATGAGATAAATAACAAGATGAGCTTGATGGTCTCAAAGAGTGTTCGCTTCGATTCAATATCAGTTTGTTTAAAAAAGTCAAAAACAATACTCGCGTTGAGGTTTTTTAGTGTTTTTCAAAATGCGCATTTGCACAAACTCCCAAACGTGGACTTTAAACCCTTAAAATCATAACTAGAGCTTAATGTACATATGGGGAACACGGTTTTATACTCGAAAAATAAGACTTAAAAAGAGCTTGAGCCTAAGTATCTTTTGATTATTGCTCGTTAATTTATGATTGAAAGTTAAATAGGACGCGATCAAATTAATATCTAAAATTTGGGGATTCAATGTCTAAATAATTTAGGTTATTTCAAGCACCATAAACACATATTGTGCAAAAAGAACTTAGTAAATTATAAGTTACACAAATCCACGCTTTATTTATTCATCGTGGTATTTATTTTTTCTTTACATAAATATGTATGTTATCTGTTTCTCATGTTTTCATAAACAATAATTTAATACCTTCGAGCAAACGTCGTTGTTCGGCTGCGGCGACAGCTTCGGCAACAACGGCTTCATGTTGTTGTTGCTGTTGTGTTTGTAGGTGATGGTGGTGTCGATGTTGCTGTTCTTGCTCCTGTGTTTGTTGCGTTTGAGATGATGTCGTATGATGATGATGGTGATGATGATGCTGTTGCTGCTGATGCGGCGATGGTAGCTCCTCAGAGCCGGACGGTGTCGGCGATGCAGGTCCACAGGGGCCATTAAGTACACCAGCCCCAACTACGTCACTACCGCCAACTCCGTCAACAACACCACCATCGCTAGCCCCGCCACTGCTGCCCATCAAGTGCAAATTTTGATCATATTTTGATGTCATTTTATCGTAACTGTTCATCAAAGGTCTCTGATCGTCCATAGTCATTGCAGCGACACTCATAACTCAGTACAAAGCTCTATTTGGTCCTTTGCTTTCGTCGATATTCATATGGGTATGTATACACTTAAAAATACATAAAATTTTGTGTTCACTGCCAACGGAGCACCTCTACCCTCTCACATGTACGCAATATATGTACCGACCAGCCTCACCAACACAATTGCAATACTCTAGACGACGCGAGTTAGGCAAAATACTTTTTATTACTTCGTTGATAACTTCCAATTGCAGATTTTTCGTACTTTTCTTTGATTTAGATGATATATTTTGGTTATTATATTATATTAGAATATTTATTTTCACTTTTTAAGCTTTCATGTGTAGTTATAATTCTTAATTACGTTTATTTGGCAATTTTCCATGCAGCCATCGGTATCGCCATTAAAAGAAAACTAGTGATGTTATAAACATCGATTAATCGAACATCATCATTGCTAGTGTAAATATAAACTGCATTCGATATTAATGACAATATGTGTGTATTTTCGGCTTTCATATTTTATTGTAAGTCGTAATAGTTACACAAATTTTAAATTGATTATACTTTTGCATTGTATAAATCCTCTATGAGACAATAAAGTCACCCATGTATGTTAAAAATACTGAAATGACTGGTCACACTCATTCACTTGTTTACTATTTTTGTAAGAAGTTTTGTGGCAGCCCTGGACAGTTTGCAAATTACATAAAAGTCTGCGGCCAACGATAAAATGTTTCGACAAATTGCTGGTTCGACGTTGTCGAAAATATTGTACGCTTCTACCAGTCCGGTAAATGCATCAATTACAAAAAATGCCTTGGGCGGCTCGGTAAGCACGGTTTTAGTGCGTCACCAGCAGACGTTGCCCGTAGTGGACCCGAAGGAAACCCTACCCAAGAAGGGATACTCTCCATTCGGAACAAAGCAATCTAGCATGGCAGAATGGTCCCTAGCGAGACTGGATGATCTACTCAATTGGGGCCGCAAAGGTTCAATTTGGCCACTGACATTTGGTCTTGCCTGCTGTGCTGTGGAAATGATGCACATTGCTGCACCACGGTAAAATAAAATCACAGAGCACCTTCAAAAATATGTATTTATATGCATCATATGTTTTAGCTATGATATGGATCGATATGGAGTTGTGTTCCGTGCATCCCCACGACAAGCCGACGTTATTATCGTGGCTGGCACACTGACCAATAAAATGGCACCAGCCCTACGAAAAGTTTACGACCAAATGCCTGAGCCACGCTGGGTTATCTCAATGGGAAGCTGCGCAAACGGTGGCGGATACTACCATTACTCGTACTCTGTTGTACGTGGTTGTGATCGTATAATCCCAGTGGATATCTATGTACCTGGCTGTCCACCTACTGCAGAGGCTCTCATGTACGGCGTCTTGCAATTGCAAAAGAAGGTTAAGCGCATGAAGACTTTGCAGATGTGGTACAGGAAGTAAGGAGAAAGCTAAATAAAGTGAAAAGTGTTAAATAAATCAAATATGCAAATATATACATAGGAAACTTTTACTTCGAGTTTTGATTTATTTTTCAAAGAATCTTGGGGACTCGTGTTACCACTATTAACATTATACATGCTATGACGTACACAACCTCAGTTGCGTGACGCCATGAAAAGTTCACATGCCCTAAAGTTGCCATATTTTGGTAGTACTAAACATAAAAATGTCCAAGCTGCCCGAACATTTGCAAATCATAAAACTTGAGCCAAGTGAGACACCAGATAAGTCGAAAATCAAGGAACGCCTAAATCTACACGTGAAGCGGCGTTTACTACAGGATTCTTCAACATACGGTACGGAAACGCAACCTATTGACACATGTGCAACCACAATCAACAAACGCTCCAAACAGAGTTTCACGCAATCCAAAGTACAAAAACAACGAAAACCTTATCAAAAACGCGTTGAGAAGGTTAAAGAAGAAATTAATAATTCTAAAAATGGTGAGCGTACATTGTTTACATAAATATATGTTTGTAAATATGTGTACTAATGTATTGCTTCCTTCCAGTAGATGTAGATTCATTTGACGATCTCGCTGACCAGGAAATATTTCCGGAATATTCAGAAAGTAAAAACATAGGTCGAGAACGTTTTAAAAATGCAGATATACTTAATATTGTGTTGACAAAAAAGAAAGTTGCACTAATGCTAAATCCAGATGTACAATCATTATGGTCTAAAATTATGTCGACTCTGAAGAACTAAATTTAATTTTGACGATGGGGCAACCCTTGTGATGCGTACTTGTACTTCTTAATTGACGATGGGGCAACACTTTCGTCTATGTGGCGCAGTCAAAAACTATTTGAACAATATTTCTTAAGATTTGTTTTCATAAATAAAATCTAATCTAACAAAATCTATATTTAAAAGATTTCCAAATGTTACATATGTTGTTGGATATGGTATGTATTATAAATAAGAATTATTTCTAATGCGCACACTCAAAAACTAACCCCTCTTAAATGATGCCGGCCCAAGTCGCTCAGAAACAAATTTAATGTTTTTGGGGTTGTAACGTTTGTGTGTCTAGTAAACGCAGTGATTTTCTGTCTCAAATAAATTTTGTGTTTTATAAATATTTTAAAATAGGAAAAAGCTCCTAAAGTTTTTACTTAAATATGTACTTTTCGCCTTCACATTATAAAAATTCAGAATTATAAAACACCTACAATATTAGGTAATCCTTTTTAGGGTTCGTGTGGCGCGGTCTCTATTGATTTAATTGTAGTTGCCTTGCTCTCTTGTGTTTTTTTTAATCGTTTACTCTCTCGTGCACGGCCTGCAATTTTTTTCATACTCTCCTGCTCTTGCAACTCTTATTTCTCTCTTTCGTTTGGTACGTTTTGTTCTTTGCTTCGTCCTTGCTTTTCCAACAATTTTGCGCCGAAAATGCGCTCAGACACGACATACCATCCACAGAGATTCTCGGTTGCTTTTCGCTTTCGTTCATCAGATTCAATTGGTATTTCTTGAAGTACGCTCGTTTCTCCAATTTTGCGGACCCCTCAAATAAAATATATTGAAAACGATAAAAAGTGTTCATAAAATAAAAAAATTAAGTGTTCCCTAATGTAAATTTAACAAATATTACTATCTTAACACTAGGTTCCAAAAATATACTATAAGTTCATTCTGCATATGTATTCTGCATTATATAATTGTGTGGAGGCCATGTGATGTTGAAAAAAAAGAAAATAAAACGGTCTAAAAGTGATTACAAAACAGTTTGTGTTATGAGCGTAAATGATAACTAATAAACAATAATTGATTAAGTTTAAATACAAATTGAACGTCAAAATCGAGAAAATTGGGTTAAAGATATTAATAACGACATTTATCTATGTTATTAAGTAGCTGGGAAAATATGTACCACCCTCTTCTTTACCTCTTTTATGTTGAATAATGTAATTTCTTTGAGAAATTATCTCTTTTACAATTGTTTCAAACAATTTTAATATTTATCAATATCTTAAATTACACAACGGGGTATTCAGTATCTATAGTCTATAATCCACTTCAGTGCCCTTCCCTTTCAAGCCGTTCAATCACTATGAGAACATCAATAATAATGTGTTGTGCGTGTAAAGGAGAGCTTTAATTGCTAGTTTTAGCCTTTTTTAGAATTTGGTGAAATAGGCTATTCGCTGTCAGAGAACAAAGAGAAAAACAAATTTTGTTAGATTCTTTGTGAGTGACTTGTGAGCATAACTATCAAAATTACATAAGCCCCAGGTAAAACAGTTTCAAACAACCAAAACAGGTAACCACACTCGACTGTTGGATATCCTGTAAAATGAACAAACCAAATACAATCCATAAATGTGTTGTGCTTTCTTATAAGTTCAATAATTAATTCGCCGCCTACATCTATTGAGTAATATAGTTTGATGTCTAATAGTATTGAAACAAAGTTCAGGCAGTGAAATGAAATTTAATATTTCCGCATAGGTTTAAAGTAGACCGTTTGGAGCAGAACTAGGTCAGTTATTGAATTTTCCCATGTGCAGTGTTACGTACTCTGTGCACAGTGTTGCGTCCAGTTAAAAATTTCAGAAAAAATAGAAGCATACATATAAATCGAACATAAACATTTTTATCTATGCATAAAAAATAAAGCTATTATTTAGATAGAAAATTGGTCATGTCACCGGGACAACCTAAAGAAAATTAAAATAACACTGCTCTTATTGGCTGCTGACATAACAATAGTCACTTGGCTACCATATTGATTGTCTCTGCCTCTGGTCTTTACCCCATCTCCTTTGCCGTAGGTCCTTTTGTGCTAGAGACCCAAATATCAACTGAAAAGCACACATTCATATGCATAATTTGATTTCACTTACTCTTGTTCATGTATCTTTGTACAAGTATGTATGCACATGTATTTAAATAGGAAAGTGTAAGTGTGTGTGAAGAAATGCAACAAAGTGTGCTTGATACGTGCTATATATGGCTTCCTTTAGTGCATTGGACTTGATTACGTACATATTTAAGTACTTAAATGCCATATACTCAGAACCTATTGCAAACACATATTAAAAGAAAAGAACTGATACAGTGTACACAGATTAACCGTTTAAAAAAAGATTTTTATTATTTTAACAAATACTTCCCGTATTAAGGAATGTTTGTGTATTATGTTATGTTTATTTTTAGTGAGAACAAGAAATATGAATGTCTTGCGTTCCTAGCCCTTGTTCCTCCTTTGTTCTCATTAAATTTAAAGAAACTAAGAATAATCTCATAGTGCAAAATATAAAAGGAATAAATCTTATTTTTGGCTTTATTTTTTTTGTCTTGTTCGGGAGTTTAATTGAGCTGGTTTATTTGAAAGAAAAGGTTAAACATGGAGGGCATTTAATATATTGACTTGTGACACTCGAAAACATATAACACCTAAAAACATGTCGGGCTTATATAAAATTGTTGTTTTATTTAATGGTACATCGCTATATGCTTGCATTTAAAAATATTGTTTTGTGTATTGCAGTTAAAGTGTTAACTGCCTGACGCAAAAAAGGATTACTATTAAAAACTTCTGGAGAGGATTACTTATCGTTTGAAAGAAAACTATAACAAAGCGTAAACAACAATAAAGAAATCTTTTACTATGTCGCCTTTTATGGAAAAAATAATGCT
>JAEIFJ010001648.1:0-16122 GCA_018903435.1 Leucophenga varia
ACTTGCGCTTCCTGAAACCTCAGCTCTTCACACTGAAGGGCTACAAGCGCTACTTCTTCACATATCGTGACCTGCATCTGCATCTGTACAAAACACAAGATGATTCGCGTCGTGGAGCGCCCAGCATTAGCATCAATCTGCGTGGCTGCGAGGTGACACCCGATGTCCACTTGGCACAGGGCAAATTTGCCATCAGGCTCGAGGTGCCGCCGGAGGGACGCAATGGACCCAACAGCGAGTACTGGGTCCGTTGCGAGAACATGGAGCAATATGCCAAATGGATGGCTGCCTGTCGGCTTGCGGCCAAGGGTCGTTCTCTGGCGGACAGCAGCTATGATAGTGAAGTGAACAGCATAAGATCGTTGCTGCAGATGCAGAAGCCACAGGCACAAGTGGCCCCCTTGAATATCAATCCACGCAGTGTGGATGCCAATGATTATCTGTCGCCCAAGATGTTGAAGAAATTGTCCAGCAAAGCGGTGCAACGTATACTGGAGGCACATGCCAATGTGCGCCAGCTGCAGCTGATGGATGCCAAGCTTAAGTACATTCAGGCCTGGCAATCTCTGCCGGACTTTGGTGTCACACTATTCGTTATCAAGTTCGACGGGCACAAGAAGGAGGAACTGCTGGGCGTGGCGCACAATCGCATCATGCGAATGGATCTGAACACAGGGGATCACATCAAGACCTGGCGATACAATACAATGAAGGCATGGAACGTTAACTGGGGCATCAAATGCATGATGATTCAATTCCACAACGAGAACGTTGTCTTCTCTTGCCTCTCCGCCGACTGCAAGGTGGTGCATGAGTTTATCGGCGGTTACATCTTCATGTCGATGCGGTCCAAGGAGAACAATCAGACACTGAACGAGGAGATGTTCCACAAATTGACAGGCGGCTGGTCATAAGCTGCAGCAGTAGCATCAGCCCGCAGCTATATTGGACTGGATCAGAGAGTCCTCCAAGTGCCAAGCACAAAAAAAAAGAAAAATGTCGCTTGTTTTTGATTGCAACACGGAATTAATTGATTTGTATGTGTGTGTGTAAATGTAATAATTGACGCAAAGATACCCCCTTTTCAGGGTAGCGTTAATGTCTAGACTAATATGTATTAATGATAATATCCCCCTCGTTCCCCCATGTTGTGCCTTGCATCGAATCAACCAATACTAAACAAATCTATAGAGAAAACGTGTTTTCTGTGCCTTGTTATCAGTGTAATTTTTATGTCGTAGTTGTTGAAAGGGGTAACAGAGAACACTAACCGAGAGGAAGAGAGAGAGATTAATTATTTGTCGACATCTAATCAGAGTTTTTGTACCACTTTATTTTTATCAAAGCGAAGAATCGAAAGCATATAAACTGTACAAGTGGCCTTGCAAACTAACCAGAAATTTTATATATTGTATATTTATTAAACAAATTAATAAGCAAATAAATTATTTTGTATGTTTTTAATGAACGTAAAAAAAACGAAAATGCATATTATTTATTTGTCATCAGGCCTGTTCTCGTTCACGCGGAAGACGAGATAGAGATAGCGCAGCTGGAAACTTGAGCTGTGTCTGGGTCTGTGCGGAATTGATTACTCATTGAGGGGCGTGAAAAAGTCTGTGTTGATGCAACAGCGTTTAATAATATAAAGCGTGCTATTGTTATTAATAACACATATTTTCAATTGAGTTGATAACTGGCATATTTGTCGCAGACAATATTTACTCAGCGAATGCCTTACAGAGGGGGATTATGCGCGAGTTACACACACACACACTTAAGTGGGGAGAAGCATATTCATGTTGATTGATGACAACGTTCCTTAATGGGCTGGGGGCAACTTCTCACAGTCCGCTGACCTTGCACAAATGCAAATCTGAAGTTTTTCAATTTAATTCAATTAAACTTCGAGCTGTGCAGCCTTATTTAAATCTCGATCTTCAAGGTGCAAGTGAATGAACTGTAAAGTTATTGCAATTTAAATTGCGCGGCTAACCAGGTATCGATACTGACCTTCAATTTGTTGCACTTATCTGGCAACGCTAGAATCGATGTCGATAGCAAATCGCAGACTTGATGATGGCAACATATCGAATTCCACAACGCCGCATGATTGCTGCTGCTGAGCAATAACAAATTGCAAGTATTAAATTCGTAACTTAAATGGACGATGAGGGAGGACCCCATTGTGGAGGAGATACCCGTCTTTCTGTCGAAGCATCTGCAGGACAACCTCTACTTGTTCCAGTACCCCACAAAAACTGAACTGCCAAATCACGACGATGCCGTCGTCGTCAACTGCTGCGTGAAACCGTTGACACAGGAAGTCAAGGTGGATTTCGGGCTCAACACTGAATCCAAGTTTTACGATCGCTTCAAGGCCGAACAATTTGCCATCGCTGCCGATGGCAAGAACACTTACGGTGCTGTGCCACCCAAGGGTGCCGAACGTCCGACATACAAGCGTGGCATCATGGACAAGCAGGCATTTACCAGCACGCGCTCGCTGACGGACATCTCCAAGTACGTGGTGGGCATCTATGCGGACAAGGAGGTGCATTTGTCGCCACTGGCGAGCATTGTGCAATTGCGGCCATCACTTAGTCATTTCGATAAGGATGACAAACGGCGCAAGGCCGAGCAGAAGGCACAAAGCGATGAGTTCGAGGAGGAGGAGGTGGCACAACAGGTCACTGTGAAGTTTGCGCGTGGCACTGGCGCAGGCGCCACAGCGAAGAAGACAAAAGAGCAGCGTGGCACTTATGACAATTTTGTACAGCGCATTGTGGATGAACCGTGGTGCGAATCCTTCTGGCATGCCAGGGACACACCCACCGCTGAGCTGGCCCGCCAGAAAATGTACAGCACAAATCATCAAGCCAATCAGTCGCTATCGCTGGCACCCACGGAATATCTGGGCAAGCTGCTGCCACACGACGAGCATGTCCAACAGGTGGACGTGGCCAATGTGACGCCAGTGTACAACAAGGCGATGCTGAAGACCATGCCGCTGCTGGATCAGCTGCGGGTGATACTCAAAGATGCCAAGATACTCTCGTTCACGGATGTGCTCAACATCCTGTCGGAGCACATTGATCCGCACGTCAGTGCGGAGAAGGTGTTGGCCCTGCTGCCCCAGGTGGGCATATTGCTGCACGGCAACTGGGTGCCCAAGTCGGAGGTGGTCTATCCGGAGAAGATGCTTTCACATGCCAACGGCGTATCCGCGGAGCAGATGATCCGAGCCAGGGATTATATAGTGAGTTAGCAGAACTTTTACTCTTTATATATTATTAATAACTCCTCCCTCTCCCCCCACAGCTGTACCGCTTCTCACGCACACCTTACCTGCATCGCACCCAGGTCATGTCCGCCACGCAGCTACCTCCTGCTGAGACGCTGGACGTGCTAAGCACCGTGGGACGTGTGAATGCCACGAAACGCTGGGAGCTGCTGCTGCCACCGGACAAGGAGTTCGAACAGAAGCATCCAGAGTTGGCGCAGCGTCAGGAGCTGCATTGGCGTGCCACTGAGCAATCCTACAGTGAAATGGACTGGGCCAAGGAGACGAAGCGAGTGAGGAAACGTTCCACCCGCAAAAGTGAATCACAACCACAAACAACCACGACGATGCCGCCGCCAGCCGTACATCTAACTACGGAGACGTAGCACTGACATAGTTCCAAATAAATTAAACGGAAAATAATAACTTATTTGTTATAAATAATGTTGTATGCATTGGTTTGGCTATGGTTTTCGCCTGGGAGTGTAGTGATACTTACATTTCTGTAAAGTTTATTTTAGAAATTGTTATTAAAGTAATTCTCGCAACTAAGCTTACTTCAAAAATTTCTCCCGCATATTAATTTAATTCCATTAAGAAATTTATCGCTTTACTCTCATCGACAGGCAGCTTTCTATCGAAACAGTCATTGGTATTTTTCAACAGCCTGTATTATTTCAGCTTCAAGCTGCGGTCACACTGCGCGCCGTATTCGTGTATTCGTTTTGATGTCCGAAGCACGAGCAGTACGTCAGTCGCGCATGTTTGAAAATCGAAATTAATAATACTTGTTTAACCGCAGTCGACGGCAGTAGTGCAACAATAAAGAAATAAATCATTTATCGAAAATATATAAATAAAGGCGATTAATTAATTGCTGAGCGTGCGTGAAGTGAAGTGTAAATCAAAGCCAACTACGACTGCGGCGGCGTCGCTTTGCGTCGTCGTGTTGTTCTTACGTTCGCTTTTTGATATTCAAAGTCGTGTTTTTTTGGTGTGTTCGTCGTCGTCGTCGTCGTCGTCGCTGCTGCTATCCATCTCCCCCTCGCCTACTATCTCTTGTTGGGCCCGCGAGTGCGTCTGCGTTTGCGTGGCGGCGCCGCGATGTGGTTCGGTCTCAGTGCATCGTAATAAAGTGCAACAACTGCAGAGTTCAGTGTGTTGTGTGTTCATAATACTCTCTCTCTATTTATTAACAAACAAAAACAATGTCGGAGGCCGAACACAAGACCTTGTCACCAAAGCGCAATGAGCCTGACGCCGCTGTCGCTGCTGCTGCTGCGCCGGAGCTCCACCACCAACAACAACAACAACAGCTGCTGCTGCATCAAACAACGCAATCTCTGCTAATGGCCAGCTCCATGTTGTGTGCAGCGCAGCCGCCGCAGCCCGCACAGCCACAAATGAAGTTCAATGTGGAGGATCTGCTGCGGGAGAACAGTCTGCTGCACGCCAAGCTCAAGGAGGTGAGCATCGAGCGGGATCGCCTGCTCTGCGAAGTGTCCAATTTGCGCCTGGAGCTGGACATGTTTGAGCTGAAGCGGCTGCCACTGGAATTGGATGAAGGGTGAGTTGCATCCACATTGCATAAGCTTAACTTGTTTTACCTCTCAACAAGGTAACGGGCGGTGGGGGTAGGGGGACTGACTCATTGCTGCGTCATGTCCTTCTCAAGTCCAGCTGTCAAATTGGCTGCAGGGCGAAAAATCGTCAACGACTTCTGGTTTTTGCAACCCCATTTGCCACAAGCTACCTGTGTGTGTGCCCGTGCCTGTGTCCGTGTGTCACAGTCATGGCCAAAATATTGCACTAGCTGTGCGCGCCTGTGCGATCTGTTTTCTTACCTGATTTTTGCGAACTCGTGAGTCACGTTACCTTTGCGCTTGACAAACTATGCAGTTGTGTGTGGCGCGCTCAGTTCTCTCTCTCTCTCTCTCACCTTATCGCAGTCGCCTTGCTGATAGTCAGCGCGACACACAAAACGATATTCGATAAGCAGGCCAACAAAACAGAAAAAAATAATAGAAAATTCAGTATCAAATTGGGAATTTCAGCCACGGAAATGTCAATGGCAAGTTTGAGGCAGCTGTCGCATTAGTTGTTGTTGCTTTTGTTGGCCCTTCTTGTTGCCCAAGAGATGAGTGCAGACCGTGCCAAGGGTGGCGAAGTTTCTCCTCCCACTGCGCCTCGCCTTGAACCAAAATGCCCGAAACAAGCCTCGAAATATTACGGTATAAATATAAGTTAATAATGTTTATAAATCAAATAAGTTAGAGTCGAAGCAGCACATGTAAAAGAGAAAACGAAGAGCAGACGCAGAAGATGACAATAATAAAACGATAGATAAAGCAAATTAGAAACGTGGGAAGCGAAAACAACGAGAGAGATAACAAACATATAGGAAAAATGTGTATCAATAAGATAAGTGGGAAGTGTAAATAGAACTGATAAATCTCGGGGATGGCATAAACCTTGAGTATTATGAAATATGTAAAGATAATCGGGGCAGAAGGGGGAAATTGTAATTCGATGCCGAGACACGCCCAGAGTCAAAATAGAGAAAAAAACATTTAGAAATCCACAGATTACGCACGGTAAACGCAAATGCAAACACGAAGTAGTACACCGAAATATCTGTAGATTACTTGGCACACACTCACACACACAACACGCACACACACGCGTATCTGTGCGACATTGAAATGCTGAAAAAGCGACAGATACAAATGGATCTGAAGAAATACCATCTTAATTGGTAGAATTCGTCTTTGGTCATGCCCAGCGTTGAACCCACTTAGGCAAATAAGCGCAAGTGTTCAGTTCAGTTATCTCTAGCTCTGTCTCCCTCTCGCTCTCTCTCTCTTTCTCCTCCTATCACTCACTCGTTGGCTTGCTCTCCCGCTCTAAGTTAACCGTTGTTGCGGGCCCCGTTTAACCTCGTTGGGGGGCAAAAGATCATCAGCAAAAAAGGTTCTTTTTTCTTTTGGCTTTATTTTTCGCGCGTTGTTCACCTTCGCGCAAATAAATAACAAAACAAAAACAACAAAAATACTCAAGATGAAAACGTTGAAATGCGCGGGCAGCTCGAATGAAGTTGTAGTTGTAGTTGTTGTTGTTGTTGTGGTTGTTTGCTCTGCTGCTTTTGGTCAGAGACAACACACAATGGACAATGTCGTTGGCTTTTCGCCGTGGCTCGCGAGCCAACTCATTAGCCAAGTTATCATCATCTAATAAAGCTAAAACCTACAACAACAAGCCGCACGCACAGCTCCGGATGGAAATGCTTGTAAAATGGAAAAGAAGACAGAGAAAGAGAAACCAAAAAAAGAAGAAAAAAAAAAAACATTGCCCATTTTAAAATGTCTGTCGAGTGCGATAATTAAGCGAGTTGTGTGGAGAGTCTATTAATTTCATACGCCCCTTTTAAGCTGGTCAACGCAAATGACCCGGGGGAGAGAGAGAGAGTAGGCGAGAGAGAAGGGAGAGAGAATAAATGAATGATAGTTGAATAAAGGGATGAGCAACGGGAACACTTAATGAGTCTGTCTGCACTTAACCCGTAACTAGGTGAGCAAGAAAGAGAGAGAAAGAAAGAGAGACCTTATTAAATAATAATGCGAATTCATAACGAAAATATTCAGCAGAACGAAGTTGCCATTAGTCACAGTCCAAACAGATATGCTAGGTAAATATTGAAGTTATAACAGACATAAAACAGTTGCCAACTATTGGCAAAGCATGGAGCCTATCGCAGTACCGTTATCTACCTATTTATCTGTGCAAATATGAGTTCATAATTTTCTTATCTGGCCAAGAAAAACCTATGAGTAGGGGGTATATAAAAGACTGTCTGAATATAAGTTTCAAATGTATATATCATGTTTCTTATCCATTCAAACTCTTCACTGTGTACACGTGTACTCGCTCCTCCCCGTAACTCGATCTCTATCTTAGTTTAGTGCCTACTTGTTGTCTGCCTCTAAAAACATGCGTGCACAAATGCTTCTCTTGCTCCTCTTTTTATTGTTGCTATTTAATTAAAACTTATGCTAAATGGACATGCACTGTGCGTCACTGTGGATCAGGAGGAGGTACAGTGGGCAGTGCTGATCTAAGACAGACAGTCAGTCGGGGGAGGAGCAGCTGACTGACTGTGGGACTCGGCTCCCCCTTCACTTTGACTAGACAACAATGCGAACTGTGAAGCTGCTCGTAATAAACAGACACAAATTATTTATTACGCATGCAATAAACAAAAACACAAAAAATAAAACGAAACCATTTTCACATGAACCGCCAAAGTTTTTCAATTGAAAAACAAGTAATGAAAGTTGCATACGAGGCGCTCAAGACAGTCAGATACCCTGCGAAAAAGAATTCACAAACTTTCAAAGTTCAATAACTTTCAAAATTGATTTTCGAGTAAGTTCCACATGTTATACTTAATTCCAAATAAACTTCAAGAGAGTTTAGTTTTTAGGCAGCTCCTTGCCAAGTTTGATATCTCCAGCACTTCTCATAGCCAAGGTAAAGCCGAACCAAAACATATACTCCCCATATCACACATTTCTTAATAGTCACTGGGTATAATGAGATCATCGGACATCGGCAACAGTTCCAGCAACAGCAACAGCAGCAGCAGCAAGAGCAAAGAATAATAATTAAAATCACTTGTCTATATCATTTTGAAATGTTTATTAAACAATGCCAGCCTCGTGTGCTCGTGTTGTTGTTGTTGTTTCACTTGCAAAAGCCCCATATGATATTTTTTTGCCCAGCTTATTGCTTAAGTCTCCTTCGGATTAGTTTCGACTGTGTGGAGCAAACAAACGCACAAAGTGTAATCAATTTGAAGAGACATTTTGCATTACGCTGCCTCACGATGACGATGATTGATGGCCATGTAAATTGAACTGTAACTGGGAAAGTGCCTCGTTGCTTGTTACTTACTCCTACAAGCCACTTCCGACTCGTGCAACACTTGATGGCTGCTTCCCCAGTTGACAGTTCAACAAGCCATGCTACTTTAATTTGGCCAATGCTTTGGGCCGCGGCTCACGATCGCGTCGCCCCGTTCCGTTTTGATGCCGTTCTGGCCGCGCCTGCGCTCGATTGCGTGACCCAAAAATGGCACAAAAGTCTCGACGCTAGTTTCTGTTTTTGGGTTAAAGAAAATGTGGGATTCGCCTTGATTATGGTCGCGTGAAGACCGGACTAGCTACTTGAAACTCTCCCCATTATGGACACACAGTTACAACTCCCCTTGCCCCCTGCTCTGTACAATTATTGGAAGTGAGAAGAGTGGGGAAATTGATTGGAAATGCCAAGTAGCTGGATAAGGAAGGCGTCTAACATTCAATTCGATTCGATTTCTAATTATGTAAGGCTCGTGCAAATGATGTAAGACTAGCGAGTGGGCGTGGCAGGGCAGCATCAGCAGTAGAAGAGTGTCTATTTTCTCAAATATATCTAAACTAATAGAAAAGGAATTTCTGATTGCATTTTATTCACCTTCCTTACTCTATTAGTCATTACGTCTTGACTTTGTATTGCATTGCACATCTTTATACTGCAGCATTCAGTCTTAAGCAATACCATCAGCAGCTTATCACCGTAGTCTTTCAGCTTCATTTACCTACTTCATACATAGAGGTAAGATACGAAACTGTTCTCTCTGCGTAGAGTGAGAGAATGATAAGTGGGAAGTGTAGAGCGGAAGCTGAGTCAGTCAACGCGAAGTTCAGTCAACTAGAATCACTTTACTAAGCCTATAATGCGTACAGATCTTAACAGAGATCTTAGCACACATATCTCATGGTGAGTGGAGTGGGGAAGGGGAGGCAGGCTGGGAATGTTGTGAGTGTGTGTGCGCCAACGAGTGACAGGCACTTCCGTTTTTTGTGTCTCGCGGCTTTCGCAATGCCATCAATAACATTTCCATTGGCAGCTGCATCTACTTTGTGGCACTTTTTCTTCCCTCTCTCTCTAACTCTCTCTCTCATCTCTTCGTGTTTTGGGGTCAACTGCAGAGGGCGCCAGCAGCTCGTGCCGTGGCCGTCAATCAATTAACGAATGCGCGCCCATAAAATTCGAGCAAATTCTTCTTTCAAAACAACAATAAATACAACATCATGTTCGGGTTTCATTTTATTGTTTTATGTTTTTTACGTGTGCTTCGACGTTTTGTAAAAATTATAAAAACATTAAAAAAGAATATTGGGGCTCTTTCTCTCTTGTACATTGACCCAAATTCAGTGCGCCTCTCTCTCCCTCTCCCAATATGAGTGCGTACTTCCTACGACTGACCCCACCGTAAGTATCTATGTATCTCTGCTTGTTCTGTGCCGCCTTGCCTCCCGCGCCATGCCTCATGCAGCAGCACGCCCCAATTGCTGCTGGTGCCAAGAAAATGCGTCGTTGCTTAATTTTTCACACACACACACGCACACACACGAGCTGCACCCTCCTCGCCCGTTCGACACTTTATCGCTCTCTTTGAGGGTGCGTGGCAGCGCTGCTCACTCTGCCGCCGCTGCTGCTGCTGCTGACGCCCCCGCATATTCAAATTTAATTTTCAAAAATTAAAAAGCACGTCAATGTCTGTGTGTGTGTGTGTGCTGCCTGTGTAGGCTTTGCGATTTATATTTTTAGGTTTTTCTTGTCTCTTTCAATATTTTTTTGGGCTTTGTGTCATATGCGTAAAGCAGCAACAACAGCAACAACAACTCAGCTCATCAGTCAACTTGGGGCTTGACCTTAGCTCTCTCGCCTGCAGCAGAGGCAACAGCTTCCACTTGTTGTTGTTGTTACTCTTGTTGTTGTCCACTCGCCAACGTCAATGGACGCAGCCGGCGGCGACATCGACTCTTTGTCTTCCTCACTTGTCTCCCTCTCTCTCCCTCCTCTACTCCCCTCTGCCCTGGGTCTGCTGATCGCGTCGCCAAAAACGCGTCGTCGGCGCCAGCGAACGCATTCAGCAAAACGCCCACAATAAATTCGTATTCGTATTCGTATTCGAATATGAATTTATCTATACTCACACTCGACTATTTTGTTTTTAATTTACTGTTTCGGTTTCTGTTGCTCATTCATTCACGATTAAAAAGCGAAAACGCAAACGAAAACATGCAAATTGAAAGCGAATTCGGTTTTTTAGACACCAACAACAACAACAGCGCGTTCCAAAGCGTTCCACACGTTGCACCAAAGAAATCCAAGTGAGCATAGCCAAGCGACCAGTTAACCGACCAGAAGATAGCCATTTACGTGGCCCATTAATCGATTGTCAGCAACGTCGTCATATTGCGGTGGCCTCCCTTCCACCTCTTCCCCCTACTGCCCCCCTACGCCCTGCTGCAACCCACTCTGCACTTCTGCCGCCCTCCCTCTCTCTTCTGTCCAGCGTCAGTTGGTGTCGCTGGCGAGTGCTGACAACCAGTTGTGAGATACTCTAACTCTAGAGTGGGGTATGTAGAATGTGTGAGGGGGTAGACGTTGGTAGATCAAATTGATTATGAGAAGAGGTTTGTCTTTAACAACTCTTTGAAAATTCTTAAAGGATCAGAGATTCCAGTAGACTAACTTGTAATGATTAAGTGGGAATTATTACCAAATTTTGAGGAAATTCAAAATATTTTCAATAGTTTCAATAATATAATTATACACAACTTTACTCTTCGGGACATATCCCTCGTGAAGAATACAATAAAACAATCCTTATAGATTACAATACTAAACTTTATTATAAACTAATATTCCTTAACATTTTCTAGCAAAGAATTTTTTTTAAACAATAGTTACTCAGTGTTCTCAAGTTCATTTTTATCCTCAACTGCATGAATCAACTACTATTTAAACTATTTAGGGTTGAAACTACATATCTAACATGCATTTTATTGTTAAACTATATGAGAATCTGAAATTCTTCAATAGTTTTCATTATAAGAATCTTCTCTTGCCTTCTTGAAAAGTCATTCCATTTAAACTTGATACTAAAGTTTCTTATAAATGATACTGACCTACTGTAGGAGTTTCACAACTGCCAGAATTGAATCACTAAATAGGCCCACATATCCAGAACCGAGCTATTCAGAGTATCAAGTCATTCACAGTACTCTAGTTTACTTTCAACTTCAAATGAATGAATTCATATATATGTACTCGTAACATAGTAATTATCATTGCAATCGATAGACTGTTGCTAGACCGTATAAGCTCTCTATGTTATCGAGTAATCCAATGCCTTACACCTCCACCCACTTCAATTGCATTACATTCGTATTGCATTCGAGTGCATTTGAGTGCATTCACAGTTCGTTCTCGCTCGCACACTCTCGAGTGCGTTTTGCTTTGATTTCTAGTTACTGTTTTCTTGCTGTTGCTATTGTTGTTGTTATTGTAACTGTTCAGCTTGTTGTTATTGTTATTGCAGTTGCAAATGTTGTTTCTACTTAGTTTGTAGTTGCCTCGTATTATGACTCTCTTTGGCGCACTCGTCTCTGGCTGTGTTTAGAGAGTTGCCCGGACCTGTGATTATATTACAGATCTCTCGGTGTGCGCAAGGCTAGAAAACATCATCAAGAGCTCAACAGCTACAGCTCTCATAGCCAGTCATCATCGTCATCATCATCATTCACATCCTGAGCTCATCATCGTGTTCATTACGAAGCTGCTTCGTGTTGTTGCCGTGGGAAGGCAAACAAAGTTTCGTATCGATTCAATCAGTTTTGCCAGCTAGCGGCGACGGCACCCACAGCAGAATAGAGTCTATATATACGTAAATATATATGTGTGTGTATAGCTAGGTGTATATAGCTTTTACTGGCTAAAGCTGTTGCATGCCGCATTCATTGGCACTTTGCAGCAAATTAAGTTACCGTTAATTGCGTAGCAGACGAAGCTCTGCAACACCTCCAACCAAGACCGACACACAACTAGGCAACTAACCTCGCTAGGCAACCTTCCCCAATTCCCGCTCCCTCCCTCTCTTCACTCCTGTCTGCATTTTAATTACGCCACCCAATTAACACGCCCCTCTGCACTTCCCTCTGTAGTTCCCCCGACTCTGCGCTGTGACAAATTGAGGCACAAGAGCTTGATGCCCAAATGTTTTTCATGTTTTCCATGTTTTCAATGGGCTTTAAAGTCTCAATTCGTGTTTGTCATATTAACAACTTGCATTGCTCTGCCGATAACTAAGCCAACAAGCGCCCCCACACACACATGCACATACACCTCTGTGTATTTAGGTATATTTATCGTATACCAAAAACAACACACAGAGAAGGCAACGCAGATTTTCCTTGTGGCCGCCGCGTCGCAAACGCTCTAAAAATAGAGTTTAACAAACTGTAAAAGTATTCAACCACATACAAAGCAGCAGCACAGCAGCGGCAGTAGCGCACCCAAAAAACACTCACTCACAGCACTCGCACACTCACACACGCACTCACGTGCACTCACACAATGACACATTGGGGATGTGACGCGTTGATGCAACCAAAGCAGCCTCCAACAATTCTGATGAGAGTGCCGAGTGTGCCGAGTGTAAGGTGTGTGCCGAGTTTGAGTGTGCGTGTGTGTGTAAGTGTGGTGTGCGTGGTGTGCAAGTGTGTGTGCTCTGCTGTTGTGCCCATTTCACATCTCGCTTGCAAATATGCAGGAAAATCTCAGCACACTTTTCCTATGCCTAACGAAACGTCATCGTCCTGTGTGCCACAGGCGTTGCACCCCGCTCTCCCTACTCCTCCTCCCTCCTACTCTGCTTACACCAGCTGAGTGACTGACTGCAGGGCTCAGCCCGAGGCCACAGCTCGTCAAGAAGGGGGTGGGAGGGGGTGTCTCCCAGTGAAACAACTGCGTCTCCGTTTTTCTTTCTCTGTTTCTGTTTTTGTTCTTGTGCATCTTCTGCTGCTCTATAAACGCAGAGAGAGCATGCTGCATATGGGACTAACGTTGCCAGAGCAGAAGTATATACTAGATAAGTAGAAGGATTTATGGATGTGAGTAGAGAAAGAAGATAGAAAGGTTTATTTACTTAAGTGCAGTAAGCAACGAGAAGGAACGTTGTGAAGTTTAATAAGTTGAGAGGGAGAAAGAAAGAAAGATGACACTGAAAAGTAAAGCTAAAAACCTTTGCCAAAAAGGTAAACCCACAATTAGGATTAATGATAGAAAACTTATATATTCTAGAAGGATTTGAAGAGAAAGAAATAGGGTCTCATATCTTTAAAGTTCTATGAGTTGACTAAGTATAAAGAAATTTGGTTTTATTTCCCTCGATTGTAATCCACTTGATAATGAAAATAGAACTCGAAGACCTTTGCTATCTGTCACTCCTCCTTTTGCTGCTTTTTCTATTACTCTTCTGTGCTCACCTTAGCCTTCCTCTAGTTCATTATCAGTAGTCATCGTTAATAAACAACTTGTGGGCATGTAAGTATCGATAAGATTCGTTTCAAGTACAGCAAATAGTTCTTAAAAATTAATCGCTGTCGCAGCGATAACTAAAGAAACTCATTACGAAGAGTGTTAGAAGTGAGTTAAGATAATAAGAATGCACAGAAGAATAAAAAGAGTGTCAGAGTAAATGAATGAATTCTTTATTGATTTCAAAGAGAAAGACGAAGCATATTGAATGCCATAAATCATTCAACTTTGAATTGAAGTGCCTGCCTTGCAATAATGATATATTAAAAGCGTATTTAATATTCCTCAGCAAGTTGCGCGAACTCTGCTCGCTTCATAATGTGTCAAAGAACGTTTCAGGGCGCCGCCGTTGGTGCCACCCCAACGGTTGCAGCAGCGCCCCAACATGTTCATCCAACATGTTCTGCATCATGAAGTGCACTCCGACGCAGTGCAACCTCCTACTCCTCCTCCCGCCCTGCGCTATGTGTGCTCTTTAGCGTTTGCTGACTTTTACACCAAGAGAAAAAGGGGGCAGAGTTGGAGTGGAAAGGGGAGGAGAGACTGGGGGGAGGCAGCGAAGTCTGTGGCACAGCATGTCCAAGGGATTTGCATAGACGATGACGACAACGACGCGCAGCTGCTCCATTTTCACAATTTTCACAATTTTTCACATTTTTCGCCCATGACTGACAGCAGCAGGCAGAGCAGTGGGGAGCCGAGGGGAGCAGGCACAGGTTCAGTAGTACTCTGATTATTTATCCTATATAATTAGCTGCCATGCACAAAGTGCAATCTACTCCCGAGTTACGCAGAGGAGTCTGCAGCGGCTCCTCTTGCTCCTCTTCAGCCTGTGCCACTTGGCCGGGCTAATAACTTGTCATCTTGCTGTGTCTATGGGAAATTGGAAAATTCTTTCAATTTGCCTACTCACAGTTGGTCGTCTACCCTCACTCTATTGCTGTCTCTGTCTCTCTCTCTCTCTCTCTGTGTCTTTTTGTGCATTTTCCATTTTCATTTCGAGTTCATTTCCATTTGATAACTTTGTGAAGATGCGTCGAGTTGCTGCGCTTTTGTTTACACTTGAGTTTTGCTTCTCTGCTCCTTCTTCTTCTGTTTTTCTGTTTGTTTGTCTGTCTTTTTATCGACTCCCCCTGCACCTGCTGCTTCGAGGGGGAGTTCGACAAGAGTTTTTATCTAGTTCAAAGTTGCATTTTTGATGCTGCTGCTGCTGCGTTGTGTCGTGCGGTTAATGCGTTTGACCCATTTCAAGGAGAGGGAGCAGGAGGTTATGAGGCAGTGGTGTGGGGGGAGGCATGTGCACCCACTGCAAAGAGAAAAACTAATCCATGAGAAGCGCATTCAAAGTTTGAACTTCTTTTTTTGTAGCCTTTTTCACACAATAAAATGCACAAAGAGACAGACAGAGTGAGAGAGAGAGAGGAGAGGCAGAGGCAGGAGGTAGGGTATCTGGCTGCACTGTCGTCTCACAGTTGCAATTACCCCTTGCTGTTGTTGTTGTTGCTGCTGCTGATTATTAAATACTTATTGCCGCGTTGTATTTGAGCAGCGCTGCACAAGAATTGAATTCGAAGGCGAACTCGTTGCAGTCTCTCTCACTGGGCTAACCTCGTCTTCAGTCTTCGTCGTGCCAAGTGGTTTTTGTTGTTATTATTATTGTTGTTACTGCATTGCATGCAACGGGGCCATAGAAAGTGCAGACAGAGCAGTCAAAGCACCCACCCTCACACTGGCACTCCCCCTGCCTCTGTCTCTGCCCTGCCCCATTGCAGACACTCGAGCACGCACACAGGGAAAGGAGTTTTCCAGAAGTGAAGAAGAAGCACAAGTACTATTTCAATTCGACAGTTTTTCTGGGTCTGCTACACCACACCACGCTAATCATCAAGCTACACCCCAGTGAGGGGGAGGGGGAGGGGGCAGCAGTTCAACAAGCCTGAGAATTGTGCGCAAATCGCTTTGTGAACAGTGTCAGCTTGTGACTGCAATTAATATCAAATATTTATAATAAAAAGAGGGCGCACAAAAAATGGGAAGTAAGACCTCTAATCGGGTGAGAGCCCGCTATATATTTCTCTTGGAAATTAAAATGATTTATAATCATTAGGTGACTAAACTGAATGAATTTTTTATGCTTCCTAGATGAGAGTTTAAGCAAGTTCTAGTATTCTTAAGAAAATTACTTATTCAGTATTAAATAACTTAATTGTAGTGGGGTATATACATTATATCTTCGAGCTGCAGATTGCTCTATATTATTTAAGGTTTATTCCTTAATTATATTATAATACTTTAATTATATAATCAGCCTAAACAGCCTGCAATGTGCAGATACTTTTATATGGTAAATTTTACGTTTGAGTTCATTTTATACCCTTGTCAAGGGTATATTCATTTTTGTAATCAAATTG
>JAEIFJ010001652.1:0-15752 GCA_018903435.1 Leucophenga varia
CAGCACCAGAGCACACAACTCTCAACGAACGCGGCACGTGTGAAAATAGTATCGTCCTTTCAGGTCTCGCCTTTGGGGGATTCAGCTACAAAATTTGAATTTACGCGACGCTCGATTCGCGAAATTGAAATTGTTATTTGCCGAGCAAGGCGAAAAGCTTTAAAAAAAAGTTAACGCTTTTCCGTTGCCCAAGGGCAGCCACAATTTCAGTACCTCTCCCAAATTATTATCCCGACTTTGCCTTTCAATACACATTCTGAGGGCGCTTTCTATTTTGTTGTCTATCGCCCTGGCAGTAATTGACTTTGGCCCATGCAATTTACATGCTGATAGCATTTCCAGCAGCTGCATTTTAATTGTGTTTATTGTACTTGGACTAAAGCACAGCAAGCTGTGCCCTTTACAAGTCGTTCAGTCGGTGGTCCGCAGCCCGATGTTGTCGCTTAACTGCCAAGCTAGCATTTTGGCCAAAAGTAAAAGCAAACGAAATCAATTGTCAGGTCATCTGTCAATTTGTTTGTTGTCTCGCTGCAGCACGACAGCTGTCGAGGGAAGCTTATGGGTTAGGGAACTAGAGATAGGTAGGACGATAGGGAGGGGAATTGGGATAGGGCTAGTGCAAAGGTAAACATGCCAAAACACAAAATGCTTTTAATGTGACGCGCAAGTTGCAATGAAAATGTAGACCCTCCGTCCCAGGAATTGAGACAGGCAACAGGGAGGCAGTAGCCCAACTGACAGACTGATAGACCGTCTGTCTGTCTGCCTGTTTGTCTGACTGGGCAACAGACAGAGTACCTGAAAGACACTCGCCGACTTAAGTCGCGGAAAAGTTCAAAAGTTCGTTGTCGCTTGTGTAAACAAATTATTTGTTTAAGCTGCTTTTCCTGCCAAGTAATTGGCCACGCGAGTTGCCCGGCGCAGAGTCAACACGTTCACTGACTAAAGCGTTGGCAAGTACCCTGTAAATTTGTACTCAGGGAATACTAAACTTTATCTCAACATACAGCGAATATTTTTAATTAATGAAGTCATAACAAAATATAAGATTTATATTGTGAACGTAATCAAAAACAGAATGAATAAAAATCAATGTCTTTGTCATTTTCAACAGAAAACCTAAACTGTCAGCACTCCCTTCAAGCTTTAGGTTTCTCTCTTTTTACTTGACGTTTGCCATTTATTTACCTTTGTGCGACCAAGCAAATTATCGACTTGTCATTGGGCTTTTGTTATGCAAGGACCGGCTTGCAGTCCCCGCTTCGGTCGAATTCAAATACAAGCAGACAGCAAAATCCCATAGAAACGCAGAGCGCTTTCTATAATCTAGTTGGCTTGCGGTAATTAGTTAACAAAGTAAATCTATGGTCGCTGCTATTGACATCTGCCAACCGAGTTAACTGGCAAAATTACACGAGCACACACAATGATAACAATTAATAAAACACTCGAAAACCAGCCCACAGGCGCAAGACAACTCCCCAGTAAGTGAATATCTTGCCCAGTCGTGCTCACACTTTGCCATTAATCAAACTAATTGAAATTGATGATATACCTTTTGAAAACCGTCTCAGTGGCATTGTTTAGTTGCCCTGGTTTTAACTGCTTTCACGTAATTGCAAGTACTTAAATAAAATATTTGCAGCTCCAGGATTACGGCTTAAGCTGACATTGTGGGGTGGAAAAATGACAATACCAAATAAAATCCTCTGTGGCAACTTCCTTTTTGACCCCTCTAATTATTTTGGATTACTCAAATTGTACCCATTTTGAGGCCTAAAAAGAGGCGCAGCCTTTGTGAATGATATCCTGTAATGTTACCGGCTATCAGACTATATAATTTACTCCCTTTCTCCCCCATTCCAATGAGTTTGCACTACACTTGCGATTAACTTCATTTCGCTGCCTCTCTCCCCCTCGCGGCATTCATAATACTTTCCATTTATTGTCTTTACGTAATTAATTAAAATTGAGGATTACGTGTGTATGCATAAGCCAATCGTTTTGTCCACCAAGTCTCCGATACTTTGTCAGGATATTTGGCCAGACAAGTGCCACACACAGACACTGTTGAAAAATGAATGCAATCCGTCCGTCCAGTGTATGTCTGTCCATTTGCATACCAGTGTGGTTTTGCGGCAATCGCCAGGGGCTTTGAGTCGTCAAATATTTGACTCATTAAAATGATTGAAAGGGCAAGCTGAGCTGTAACAAATGGTGCAAACGCTTTGGTTTTGTTGTGTAAAGAGTAAATCGACTGACTGATAGTATGAATCTGTTGCCTGGCAACAGACCAGAACTTAACGTGGCCATTACATCGATGCCAACCATGAATAATGTATAAATCCGGCAAACAGATTTTAGCGTGCGAAAATACTTTGCGTACATTTACATGGAATTAAAATGTATGCAAAATGAAAATCACATTCAAATTCATATTGCTTGGTCCTTTATGAAGGGCATATTGAATGCGTAACTAACGCACAGTTAGTTAGGCTTCGAGCCTAACGAATTCGTGATGGAACATCTATGCGTGTGGGTGTACGTGGGCGAGTGGAAGCATTTTCCAATCAATTGAACTCCAATTTGCATAATTTTCGGAATGCCAACGTAATGTGCATATATGAAACTCGATTATTTTCTATTGAATTGAACTGGAGACATTGAAAGTGGACTTGAAGTGGACAAAGGACCCAAAGGTCCATCCAGTTCGATCGCCCAATGAATTTGCAAAACACACAAATACACAGATGTTATGGAGAGAACAAACATTTTTTCACATTTATATGTAGATGTGTATGTATGAATGTGTTTGTATGGGTTACTGTTGGCCAGACAGACGGAAACGGGCGGTGCAGTGCGACCCCAAACTAACCTAAAACTCAAAAGCATATAAAATGCGAAATAAATGCGAAAATGCGGCAGGGTGGGGAGGGACGAGGGAGGGCTCTAACATAGCTAACAGGGAAATGTTGAAGCATCGCAGAAAAGCAATAAAAAGCTTGGCAATGAAATTCTCGCTTCGGTTTGCTTCGCCTTAGTTCTGAAAAACTAACACAAATAGCAGAGTAAACGAAAAGAAATATCACAATAATCATCGAATCTCGCATACCCTAAAACTAATAACATAATGCACATCGATTACGTAGAGAATTAAATCGAACAATTTGTCTCAGCACAAGCTTTTATCGACCTACTGAGAACATACATAAATTTATTGCAAGTGATTTGCGTTGGGATTGAAAATCAATTTTGCTCCTAAAACAACAATCCAGCTTAAATATAGTCTCAATTTGTGTATACCCAAACAGTATCATACATAGCCTTTTGTCACACAAAAGAGAACAATGTGCGTGTCCTTTTTGTACGGCTCACACACCCACGTGTCTTTTCTTTTTTTCTTTTTTGGAAAAAAGGGTAAAATGTATTTACTTTTCTTTTTTTGTTGTTCTTTTTGATCATTTCTTGCTTGAGAAATGTACAAAACACGCAAACCAGTCCGCAGACAGTGGCAATGCGACAATGTCCTTGTCCTGCGGCCCTGCCCATTCAGAAGAAACTTTGCTGTGGCCACAAAAAGGCAAGTCACTTTTGGCTATCGCCCATTGAGTATTTCAGCTTTGAGGGCGCGCGTGTCATAAAAATTTAATTAAAAAAAAACAAAATTATTTCGCTAACAATAAAAATCAACACTTCGCGAACCTTGAATGGCGAGCCAGCGGCAAAAGACATAATGATTAGGCATACGCTCTACGTTCTACTGAAAGGAGACAAGACAACAGAAGCTTCGAAAAGCTCTCTAGCTGCCTCGCCCATTAGACGTGGCAAAATGTGCGAATAATGTTTGTGGACAACGGGCATTTATGGCCCATTACTCCCGCCGCCCAGACGCTTATGTGTCAAGCCAACAAAATTATGATGACGACTTTTATTGGACGGACAGCCATTGTCTGCCATTGTCCTTGCCGTCCTTGGGGGTTGGCGCCAAAGTGGACCACCAGCCGTTTCAGCAACTGTCTGGCAAGCCTGTATGCATTTGTTTAGCTGCCAACTTGGGCAAGTCAATAAAAATTCAGTAAACCTCTGTCGACATAGGCTCAAGGATTATTATTGCAACTTTATGACGGCTTATGTTTGTGTGCCAACACAGATTCAAAAGGATAAATACTTGCCCACGCACAGACTCATACTCACACTCTGCAGAAGTGGCTACGTGAATAGATTTGTCAGATACAGCACGAGGATACTACATGCAAATTGGCTCAATGGGATAGGGAAAGCCACGGTTCATGGACAAGGTAAGCTTTTATTTCCAAAAATAATTTTCACCCACAATGACACATCGAACAAGTATCTCAATTGTATCAAGATTATTTTAATACAAGCCATCCCAAAAGCTGAACAAATTAAGCGTAATTTTGGGAAACTGGCCACTGAAGAGACCTTGAAACAACTTTATTTCCATTACAATTAACAATCTCAAAGCACAGAAAAGCATCTTGCTGCCAAGTCAATTCTAATGTTAATAAAAAGAAACTCGACACAAATTAACAATTTGTAAATTAACAACGTCCGCAAACAAAAAAATAAGAAACAAAACAACAAATGCAACCAAATTCTCACGCTAATTACGCTCCGACTTTGGCAAAGGAACAAGAACCAAATGACGTCCATAGTCCCAAAGCTAATGAAGACGACGCTGGGCTTTGGCTTCGAGCCGAAACCTCAAGCTTGAGCTCTTGGCTCAATTACGGCCCCCGTTTCAATGCCAGCTCCGTAAAATTAGCATATTTTCCACACTGCTTGTAGGTTTTCATGTTTCGAAAACTCCGACTTGAATAGTTGACACCTTTTTGAGCGGTCACTACACGAGCACACTCGACTTTAAGATACTCAGTAGCAAGAGACTTTTAAATCTTGAGTGCTACGTTATTCGAAAATATAAGTTTAATAAAAAATTAGATACAAGAAGGTTGATTTGACTGGCGGAGAACACCCTACGAGAGCCACGATACAAGGTATACAAATACTCACTGCTAATTGCAAGTGGGCGGCTCTACAGCGGATTAATTACGTTGCTGTTAACTTGACCTTTTGGCTTGACATGGCTAAATTTCATTTGCATAATTTGCATCAGCTTAATTTTCTAAATTTCAGTACCAATTTTGAACATGCATTTCAACAAGAACATTATACCGGCATTGTCATCTGCAAATAAAAAAAGATATTGAGTCAAAGTTCACAAAATGAAACTTTAGCCAACATTAAAACAAATATTAGTTGTAATACTACAAAAATAACAGCTCCAACACTGGGAAAGCACGAAAAAAGTGCCACCAACAAAGTTTTCACTGCAATATTTGCGCATCAAATTAGTTTTCTCGTACACGTTTTCAATTTTCGACACTGCAAAAGTTTGTAACCCCAACCGGGAAAAAGAGAAGTGAAAGAGTCGCATTGGGTGAGGGAGCATGCCTCTGTTATAACTGGGTCAATTACTGGAAAAGGTAAACAAATTCAAGCACTCATAGATAAACCCCAAAGTTATAGTAAACAAATTTAAATAGTATTGGAATTTCTATCAATTTTTCGCTATCAAAAACAAGCTTCAGTGGGCAATCGATAAGGAAATCTTGTTTCAACATTCTTAAAACGTTTGTCGTTGCAAAAACCGAATATTCCTCACCCACAGTTCTCAGTTCATTCCCAAATATCCGATTACTTTGGCTTTTGTATACATACGTAACGTATGTGTGTATTTGTGTGAAAATTTGTTGCGATAGTGCACATACTAGTATAAACAAATATTTACTTATTTACCTAAGCTGCTGCCAACGACAAACTGACGAGCGCTGTGTAAAGCGACTTGCCTTTGTTTACCATTGATTTCTATTAGTTTGGCATTTGAATGACGAAATTAATTGTTTTGAGCTTAGATCAAACTTAAATAGATTTCGTTTGACGAAAAATAAACGAAAGCTTATTAATTGTATTTAAAATGTCATTTAACTGGCAAAAAGTATTATAAAATCGAATTATTCATAAACTGTCATTAAACGGCAACTTCGGCTCTATAAGCAGTTTACTCTCTGTAATGAAATTTTATTTTTTTTAGAATTTTCGATGGAATATTACTGTTGAATATTTGCACAGTTCAAATATTATTTTGTTATTGCGTTTTATTTGAAAATGTTATCAAATATTACAATGTCGCAGTTTCCTGTACAGGCGGAGAGGCCTCAATTCGCCAGCTGGAATCAGACAAATTTAAGACAGGCAAATATTGAACTAAGGTATTTATTTGGCACACACAGATATACAGACATATGGAAATACATCAGAGTTTATACATGTATGTGTATATGTGCTTCCTTTCTACTGTCTTTCCATACACACTGCGTCCATGCGCATATTTTTATCTGCCCCTGACATGCTAATGCCTGAGTTGATATGCAAAGACCTAGCGATTATATGCGACCTATACCCATGTCGGTCCCAGAGCAAGCGAATCACAAATATATTTTCATATTTGTTGTTATGTGTATGAGTATTATGAGTATATATTTGCCAGCTAAGAGGCTTTTTTAGCAAGCATGCAAATCAAAAGTAGCACATGACTAACATAGCACAATGCAATTCTATTTTGATATTGTTGCTGCTGCTATCTAATTATCAGCTGGTTGCTTATTTAATAAAGAGTGTGAACCAAGGGGCAAATAGTAGAAGAGTGACAACAAAAGCTAGCGTAAGTTAGATAAGTCCACAATTAAGGGAACTACAGCACTTGCCACATGTGATATCGCAGAATCAGATACTGGCTTATAGATAACAAAACAAATGTGGGAACTATCCGAACTGTGACTTGAGCTTGATAGGTCCGACAAAAATCCCTGACGTCAATTCTCTGAGAGACTTTCCGTAGTAGTACCCGTGGCTGATAAGTCTTGCAAAACTGTCTGTCCATAGAGTTTTCACAGCATTGTTGGGAGGCATTTACTCACCCACTTTGCTGCACCACTGTCGACGGCGCTTGCCTGGAAATAGAGCAAAAAGCAAACTTGATTAATATGCAAATGCTCGGCAATTTGATTAACTATTCAACCCATTTTTTCTCTGTAGCCAGCACACTTCCGCTAACAAAAGCAAACTAAACCGCAAAACGAGCTTAATGCACTTGACGTGACTCAGTCTCAGTCCCAGACTCGAGTCAGTTTGGCGTAGATGGAAGTCGGTTTCCGACTGTCGCATAAAAAGTCCATAACAATTTGGCTGAAGCTGTCAAGAAGTCGGAGACAAGTGACATGTCAAGAGTGCGCTGCCTAAGCCCCGCAGCTTTTATCAACTCTGGGCAAACTTCGCAATCGGTTTAATGGTCGTTTCTCAATCATGCGACATGTGCAAATGTTTAAAGAGCAATAAGCTTTGAAATCTGGTATATGCTCCCAACTAATTAAGATCTTGCTTTTGCTTTGGCTGTTGTACTTATCAGTAAAGTGCCGAGTTATGGGTCAACCTTTTGAGTTAGAGCTTCTCAAAGGCGTACACACACACACCTTGGAATCGATGCCCAACACGCACACACACATACGTGCGCATGTATTCGCACAACCACTGTGGGTACTTAATGTTAAGCTGCTTAGTTGTTAATTGAATTAGTTTACAAGTGAGGCAAGGCATTCGCCTCTGGGTCTGTGGGTTGTTTATTGGCGCGTACAAATGCATTCGCTTGCATACAACCGCTGGCAAACACACGCACAACCATACCCCAACCCACACCCACACCAGTGCACGCGCCATGGTGCAATTGTATACCCACACCCCCAATTACACTTGCACTTGATACACAATTAGATTCTTTGTTGTTGCTACCATAGCAATGGCTGCCCGCAAAGCCAAAGAGTTTTTACTCTTTGTGCAGCTGCTTCTCCTCTTAATCTTCTGCTGCAATTCTTTTTTTCCAGTTTTAATGAACATTTAATTGCGGGCGTCTCGGCTTTGACTCAAACATCCTCATCCACCCCGCCCACTCCGAAGCAAATCTCCGATTGGGCGCAGCCTGCAGCTGGTTGCATAATTGAACTATCGCGCAGCTCTAAGTAAATTGTTTAATTAAGTCATTAAAATGCCATAAAAATAATTAGCAGGCCTAGACGGAAGTTTGAGGCGGCTGCAGGGAGGCGGATTGGCGGTCAAATGGGCGACAGTTCAAATGCCTTTTGACATGCGACTTTTGCTTAATGAGCTCAACTATCATGGGTAAGCTGAATAGCAGAGCAAGGTTGGAGGCCAATATTTCACAAGCTGTTGAGTAACACGAGTAACACATTGTGCGACAGATTATCTAAGCAAGCCCAAAAGTCTATTCCACTTTAGCTTCGAATATTTAGATTTAAATTGTGAAATATATATAAAACTTACATACATGTGTGATTTTAACACCTTTTGTTAAGGTGTGAGCAACTAACGTTGTGACTGGTTTAGCCAATCAATATATGAGTAATGAACAAAGTGTCGCAACAACATCCCTGACAATGTATTCGGAACAAAGTGTCATTAATAATGACAGAAACATCAACAAAAAATAACTACAACAAACCCCCAAATGCTGTCACCATAACGATAAATGATTATAATATCATTAAATCAAATGAGCAACAACAATCAAGTATCGAACACACAAAGAATGCAAAGGGCGTTGAGTGTGTTGTTCAGGTGAAATTTACCAAATAAAATAAAGTTTACATAAAAAGTGTAACTTTTACAATAATATTCATTATCACATTAAAGTTCAATTAGATACACGCAGGAAACCTGAAAAAATAGTAGTTTCAACCATTTCATCCTGTACTCTATTTATTAGTTCCCACGGTCCTTGTTCAGTTGAGATTTATTGAAAAAATCACTGTTTAATTAAAAATAATTAATTGTTTTCTCTTTGTACTTAAAGTTAATATTATTTGTAAATAAAAATGTCACTCACAAAAGACAAACTTTTTATGCATATGCTTGTTTTTAATATCTTTATGCGTTCACATTTTTTCATTTTAATTAAATTTTAATAACGTCAGTAATTTATATCGTTTTTGTCGCAACAACAAAAAGAGAAACTTTTGCAAAACAATCCGATTCCATTAGAGAAAAAGTGAAACCCGCCCAATGGTTCACAGAATCACATCTCCATTTTATTTCACAGCACATTGTCAGCCGCGTACTTACATACATGTGCATACATATATTACATATACTCGTGCACATACATACGTATGTTATGTATGTTTCACAATGCTACTCATAATAAAAGTGTTGCACAAAAACTCCATGGCTTGGCAAGGTTATAAATTGCAAGTAGCAATATTTCGATTCGAAACTGTCATTTGAGTGCAATAAATAACATCTAGATTTTTTCTCCAAATAGTGGCTTCGTTGAAAATCCAACAAAATCAGAATTTAATGTACCCGATTCTTTAAATAATTTCAATTTGTTATGTTGGCAGTGGCGACTTCACATCTGGCTAAATAGACTGAATGCACTTTAACAGGCTTTATAATTCCATTGCAATTAAAATCGCGTCTACCGATATGTATACGTAACAAACAATGCATGTACACAATATTAATTTGTTCATGCCATGTTTGGGAAACAAAACAACAAGCGAGACTCTGAAAAATAATTGAAAAGAAAAATCTCTGCACACACAAAACGATATAACGGTGCCAAAATAAAAATAAAGCTCAAAGTTCAACCAATTTTAAAAAATTCACCAACAATTCCCTAAGAACAACGGGCAATTTTCCCTACCTAGTGTGGAATACTTTTTAATTATCTTTTTTGAGTGCAATTGCAACGTCAATCATAAACCCTCTCTGCCGAGCTCGATACAAAAAATTAAGTCTGCATATCCCATGTTACTTTCATTATTTACAAAGTGTTCGTGCCACTCGTTTAATCGACTAAAAAATATTCTGATTAAACTTGTCGTGAGTTTCCGGTTGACAATATTTGCTTTCTGTGAGGGTAAATTGAATGTGTTGATAATTAAGATCTCAATGCTCATTCCGGATATCAATATTAAAATATATAATAATACTTAATTGTAATTTTTACACTCAACATTGTACAAATAAAGACTTTTCAATTTGCCAGTGTCTCCAAGTTAAATACAAGTCGATTGTGTATTATTATCTACTTTATTTAAAAGCATACAAGAAACTATCTTATAGACTCTCTCCCATTTTTCTCAGCTACTATTGCGTCAACTTTCGCTCTGTGCACACGCTAATTGAACTTTCAATGAAACTCGAGTCTCATTAGAAAGTAAGAGCAGAACGGAGAAACGATGTAGTTGTAGAAATCTCAGCAGCTTGAAATCGAAATTGAAGAACAACAGAAGCAGCGAATCCGAAGATAAAGTGATTAGTTCAGAGCGTTTCGTTTTTCACTCAACTTCTTCTTGCTGTGGCAAAGCAATTGAAATCAAATTAAAGAAAAATGCAATTATTTTATCATCGTTTGGCCAACTACCTAATTGGGTTAAGTGCGCTTCCGCTTATCAATTGGCCGCCTCGGTGCGACGGTGACTAATCAATGAATAACGGCATTGTTTATGCCTTGCACTTCAAATTAATTAAGTCAGGCACAGATCGTCTCGCAATTGTCGGTCTAATTCAATTAACATGGAGAGCGAATCTATTTCTCTTTTCAGCGATAATTTTTCAAAGAGCGTGGAAATTGTGTGCTTGTGGTTGACCAATAGAAGGGGGCTAGAGGGACGACAAGGAAAGAAGACCAGTGGCAACAGAAAATCGCCCGAAAAAACTTTACACAAATATTGGTGACTCTTCGGTTCTCTCTTGCGCAACTGTCGCGTCGCAGTTGTCGCCAGGTATCCAGCAACAACCACAAAAATAACGACAACAACAACAACAGCCCGTGTTGTCTCCCAAAGGCACAAGGTGTGAAGACAGAGACAAAAACAAACACTGGACGAATTCCCAACGTTCACGGAATAAGTGTACATATGTTTGTGTGTGCATAGTATATATGTATGTATGTATATTTAATGCGGCTTAACTAAAAAGTAAACAAAAAGACGAACAAGGTGGGAAAGGTGGAAAACGCAAAGGTCAATATTGAAAATTGATAAACAGGCAGCGCAGCAGCGTCGAAAATTTACAAACAACAGCAGCAACAGAAACGTTTGCCAACATTACCGAAAGTAATACAGTCTATCAGTCCACAGTTCGTGTCGGACTTTGCTGCGGTTTTATAATTAAAAGTAAACAATCGCAAAACTCAAAATAAATTTTGCGAAATTCGTTGCCGCTTTAAATTTTGAACTAGAAATAAATTCATCAGTATCATCAACACCAACTGAGCAGCACGCAAACCAAATTAGAGCATTATAAATAGAGGCGTCTATTTTTGTAAAGCTCTCAGCTCGACCATCTAAGCAGACGAGCGGCCAGTGTGAGAGTATTTTAATTTGGTTTTTAACAATTACAACGGTCTGGCCAATTCGTATACAAACAAGGGCACAGCGAGGCACTAAAAACTAATTACTACAGATGACCTAGATATCAAGAGATGACAAAGTTTTAGGGGGGTTTCAAATAGTGTCTACTCTTTGCGAAATATATTAAAAGAAATATTTCAATCACAGAAACTCGTCTGAGATTTTATATTATTTTAGTTTCTACAAAAAGCTTTTTAAATCGTTCTCTCAATTCAGACGGTTTGCTTGATTTGAAGTGATGCGCAAATTTCAATTATAAATGTGTTACACAATTCCATCCTACTGGCAACGACTTTTCCTGTTATGCACTCCGTAATTGGGAAATCAAGGGCCCGTCTCCCAGATAATGAACTTATGCAGAAACGTTTAATTTTGAAATTGTTTTAATAACAGATTTTTAAGACGGAAGTTTACAGTTCACAAATGTAGCAATACTAATAAAATTGATTTTATTTTCAAGCATTTTCGAACACGTGTTTGTTTTTCTTTTAACTATCGTTTCACTCCTTGAGGGCTGTTATGTTATGCGTATTTACACATGCATGTATCAACATATGTACGAGTTCATGAATATTGCAAAACCTTTCTAAAGATAACTCAACAAAGCCTAAAAGGCAAAAGATACGAAATTCTAAATAAAATAAATTCTCTGTACTTAGTTTAGCAAATATGTTATGTTGCTAAAATAACTTGCCACGCTCGCTGTGTGCGCAGAAAAACCCAAAGATTGGTCTGCTGACGTCGCCATGACGTCCATCAAATGTTCGTTAGGGCCTCTCTTTTTATCCCAGTTCACTTCGTAGTTAACAATGTGCGTCATCAGTGCGCAATTAAATGTAAGCTCTGGATAAATAAAAGTACTAAACCATTTGAATTTCGGTAACTGCAGCTAGAGAAAACAACGAACGCAGCGTGTTTTTTTTTTGTCTGCGACTCGAAACGAAATTCATTAAAAATAAAAGAGTAGAATAACAGAACAGTAAAAACAAGTCTGAAATCGATCAGACACAGTAAAAAACCGAGCCCCAAAACTGACATGGTGTTAGTTGGAATTTAAATTTTAATAGAGCAAACTGCTGTTTAGGTTTAACCCAGAGCCATAGGCCAAGCTTGCCCAGGCTTGCGACATTTTTAGATATAAACGAGAAACTCAGATTGCGGAGGCTATGCCACGCCCTTCTCAGTTACAGCTGTCACTTATGGACGATTTAAGTGCTTTAAGGTTGGGCTCGGGCCTTAGCGTGTTCGGTTGCGGTTCGTCTGCTACCTTTTCAAGTATGTTTCTACGGGTATTTCGTATTTCACATCCGAAATACTTAGCCCAAAAAAAGAACCGTAAGCGCAAAGCTTTGGCTGCCAACTCAAGCATGGCCAATGTTTCTGTTGTTGCTTTTGTTGTTGCTACTGTTGCTGTTGCAAGACACAACATAGCAATTTAGTTACTTTATTTTCTTATCCAGTATTCTATAAGATTTAATTACGGCTCCCTCTCTCACCTGTTAAAGAACCCGAAAAAGGAGGAAGAAAAAGAAAACAGTTACACTTTTTATTTCCAGCTTTAGCTGTCTAAACGCTGCCCCGTTTGTTGGCCCCCATTTTGGTATTGTTCTGTTCCATGAGCTTTGCACTTTTGTAAAATGTTCGACACAGTTTCTGGGTCGTTTCGCAGCGGCTGCCACTGAGATTGAGACTCTTCGCTCTGCTCTTTGAATAAATGCTATTATAGTTCTGCTTTGTGATGTCTTTATGTGCTGCCCCAAAAAGCTGGCGTGAAATTCTAAGACGCTCTTTTCCCCCAAAATGAAAGCCATGCCGAAAATAAGCAAGTCATGTTCTGGAAAGCGTAACAAAGCCGAAAGAAAATTGTATCCATATCTGTACATCTGTACCTGCATCTGTCTTTGTGTTTGTGTTTCTATCCGTATTTGTATCAAGCCGGCTACCGAGTCTACTCAAACTAAATTATCTCCAACATATGAAAATTGCAGGCAGACAGTTATACGCATAAAAGAGATTTTAATAAGGCGTATCGTTTACACCACACAACGAGTGCCACAACTTTTATAACTCATTAACCTTTCCCAACAGACCCGACAACACTGCCAGAAAATTCTGTCAACGTCTGCTGTGCGTTTCCACGTGGTTCATGCGTCTGTCGATGTTCGTATCTGTTTCTTGCTTTTGATGTTATGTTTGTTTGTGTTCGTTTGTATTTGCGTTTGTATTTGTGTGTTTGTGCTGGTATATTGCTTCTGTGTCACTGGCACAGTGCCTCGTAAGCATCTATAAGATACTCAACACATTTGAGCTTCATTTAATGCGCTTCATTAGCTTGAGTCGGCCGAAGGGGCTAAGTCAACACTTGAGCCAACTTGTGAGTCTCGCAATGATATTCACATTTAGCCAACGACAATTATAATTATATTTCTGATTAATCATGCAGTTCAATAGTCTTACTCATAACAGTAAGTAAGATCAACGACAATAAGATTGCTTTAGTTCACCCTTATACAATTAGACTTCTATTCTGCTGATGATACTCCGATTGCAATACAGAATGGTATTCAACGGCATTACGTTGCTCTTTAACGGTTTATGCAGCTGTGAACATACTGTGAGGGCTTACAGAGTGCAACGACCGATTAAAACTGTGTCGTTAATGCAACGGAAACGTTTTCAACATCGGAGCTTACAATAAAAATCATAATCAATATAGGGACTGCGATTGTGCATGGAGAAAGCCAACCTCTAGTATGAGCAAACAAAACAAAACAAACCTCGATTGCGCTATGATACAACAAATGTAACAGGCCCACACCCAAAGCATACAAAACAGCATGACTTAAGATCCAAACTGCCTTGGCTTGTGCTGTGCTTCCTGGTCTCTCTAGACTCCGACGCGTTGCTTCGCATACTAATGGAAGATAAAATATTTTAGGTATTTAACGCCGTCCGCTCATCGTATATGGGCGAAGAACGGATGACAGACTCGATTGGGCTGAGCAACGCTCAATCAAAACGTTGGTATTGACAACTAGTCTGACTAGTTTTGAGTTAAATTGATGTGGTATTTGAGCATAATTCGTAAGGTACACTGACTCAAAATGATACAAGCTAATTGTTTAAATAATCGTAGATACTCGTTCAGCACAAGCCCATTGAAGCCTCGACACGGCAATGGGAGGTCGGTAAATTCACACCCAATGAAAATAAACAAGTTTGTGAATCACACGAAAGAGAGATTAAGTACTTTAAGTTGAATCGCTTATGCTCTTGTTAGACATGGAGTAGTTGTTGACTGTTGTGAGCTGTTTTAGTACTTGTATTAATGAAACTTAATTCTATTGATTATTCAACTAAGACTTATAGTATTTAATAAATAGTAATTATGATGAAATTGATTATGAGGTTATTTTTAAATGGAAGGGTATTCAAACAGCCGTCTAGTGCACAATATGACATCACAGGCAGCCGTCTGGCATTTTCTGTGCAACTATTGCAATTTAATGCACGAAAATTTCATTGACACAGTTTTTTGGGGTTTTTGTCGGTTGGTTTTTCCTTTTTTATGTCAGCTGCAAACTCGTCTGCACCAGTGAAATACTAAAAGCTTGCCCGACCAATGCTATGTTTCTTGGTCGTTGAGTTTCTTTAAACATATGCAAATTTATGTAGAATGCTACAGTCGATGGTTTTAAACAAACTTACTTACTAACCGAGGTCCGTAAGAGTTGCTCTGAGCCAAACCGGTTGTATGAGAAGAAGCAGCTTTATTCTTCTACCGATCAATGACTTCACTTGATAAGGCACACAGTCAATGTTTAATTGGTTCAAACTAATAAAAGAAAATGTGTCACTGGCATCTCAAGAACTTTCCCAATCTTCTAACCCGTGGAATTTTTACGGAAGTAGTTCAGCTGATTGTCTTCGAAAAATAAAAAGTATGTGTGTAGTCGAACATCTCTATAAGCCATCACTCTGAGTGTATACACATATATTTAAACACATTTTAAATCAACATGTCTGTCTCTGTCTCTTTTTCTCTGCCCTCATTAAGATTCTGTGCAAAATCGCGACTCGCACGTTTCTGTGTAGTTTACATTTTGCAGTTACTCTTTATTTTTTTATTTTATTTTGATGTCACGTCATTTATTTTGGATTCGCTTAGGGTGCTGACTTTTATAGCGCTTGCACTATTTTTTTTAAATTTCCCGTCGAACAACAAACGAGGTTTGTGCG
>JAEIFJ010001653.1:0-125428 GCA_018903435.1 Leucophenga varia
CCTAAGTGTCGTAGTGCTCGTCTGAGCATCCGGCCACCTAAACCTAACCTAAGGTTATATATCGATGGTCGAAGTGTGTAACTCCGTCTCGGCAGTTGCTCACCACCACGCAGTTCAAAAAGTTAGGGGTAATTTATTAAGTCAAGGTTTTTTTTTTTAATTTCCGCCGTAGTAATTTTAAATTAAGAACTGACAAGTTCAACTGCCATCTGTTGAGCACATATCTAAAGTCGCCATGCCAAAATGCACAAATTGACCTTAAAACTGCTCTTCAGATTACCACTCGGTGGTAAGAGATATAAGTAGGTAATCTTGAAAACAAACTCTTATATTGAGGGCCTTTAGAAACCCATTTTTTTTAAGTCATAAAATAGGGGAAAACGTTGAACGATATGTATCGAGCTAAAAATAAACTTTGAAAAGTAATGTATTTCTTATACCCGTCATACGAGACGAGCTAATTTAGCCATGTCCGTCTATCTGTTTTTATATATCTGCAAGGTTCATTTGCTTAGTTTTAAAGATCTTGAGCTGAAACTTCGAAATTAAACTTTTCTCGACAACAACTACACAAAGAATGTCATCGAATATGTAGCATATAGTCCCCAGTTTTTTCGGACCCCCAGATTTTCGGGCATTTGAGTTTTAGTTGTAGCAATTTTAAAGTTTCTTATTTTTTTTTTTAAATCAATTTAATCCAGATTTTGTATTTTAGCGTTACTTATATTGTATGATTAGCAGTAAGCCATTATCGCTTGTAGGCTTCAAAAACTTTGTAGCTCCGTATTCTCTTATATCTTGCTCTTTGCCATAAAGCGTCTATCATAATTTCTTTGTCGCGTAATTTGTTGCATTCAAATTAGCGTCACTTAGAGGCAGGGAAAAACAAAACAAAAAGTGTTGACAACAATTAAACACGCAAACGGCGCAACTCAAGTCGCACGTCGCACATTTTATGTTGAGCTTGTTTGTGGCGCATGCGCAACTTGCGCATAGTGCTACCATTTCACTTCATCACAATCCTCTTGTCTCCATTCTTCAATCCAGGTTATCATTTGGCCTACTCTGCGTCATCGTTGCGCATCGAGCTTCGCGAAGCCAAGTTAAGTGAAATTACTTAGGTGCTTTTTGCCTGCCATGTGCAAAAGTGTCGCAATTGTACATAACTTTGAAATTGTTTGGTTAAATTATGAATAAATGTGCTTTTGATTGTCATAAATGAACTCTGTACAAATGCGACTCATTCATTTAAGGTTTTTTTTTTTTGTTAAGATGATAATTATTTTTGATTTAGTTTTTTAGCTTTTTCTTCTTCATAGTAAACTTAATATAAACAAAAACTCTTTGAGAGCGCATTGCATGCACATTTGTGTTCATTTATGATGAGTTTTTAACTTCATTAGCAGAATAGATGCGTAAATTGAATTAACTTGTAATGTTTATATTGTGTTTTAGATTGGTAGATACTTTAAATATATTTAATTCTGTAGGATTTATACTTATGTGCAGCACTACATGACTAAATTCCATAATAACACATAAACACATGGAATTTTATAAAGGGTGGTTAAATTTCAAGGGCCGATGTTGAATGTGAACCACACCTAAACGTCAAGTTTTTTCCTGCATTTCTTTTGACATTTTTCAACTTCAGACTAACTCAATTTGAACCATGGAAAGATACACAGTCGAGCAACGCGTTAAAGTTATTCAGGCCTATTATGAAAATGGGCGTTCAAATCAAAATGCATATCGTGCACTTCGTGATTTTTTCGGTCACATTTTCACCTCAGTGAATTCGTCAACAAGCAGAATTGCCGCATTTGGGCGAATGAGAATCCAAGAGTGATTGTCGAAAAACCAATGCATCCACAAAGAGTGACTGTTTGGTGCGGTTTATGGGCTGGCGGCATCATAGGGCCGTACTTCTTCGAAAATGAGGCTGGTCAGGCAATTACTGTGGATGGTGTTCGCTATCGTGAGATGATAACAAACTTTTTGTGGCCTGAATCGGAAGATATGGATGTGGACGATATGTGGTTTCAACAGGACGTTGGTTGCCACTTGCCACACAGCTAACGAAACAATGGCTCTTTTGCTCGAAAAATTTGATGGCCGAATAATCTCACGTCGCGGCGATGTCAACTGGCCGCCAGGATCATGTGATTTGACACCGTTGGACTTCTTCCTTTGGGGTTATTTGAAAGAAAAGGTGTACGCCAATAAGCCAACAACAATTCAAGAGCTAAAGGATGAGATAATTCGGCACATTAACGACATTGAACCTCAATTATGCCTCAGCGTCATCGAAAATTTAGACCATCGGATGGACGTGTGCCGCCGAAGTCGTGGCGGCCATTTGGCCGATATTTTGTTCCATACATAATTGAGTCATACCAATATATCATAATAAAAAGAAATGTCAATAATTTCCTAAAAAATCGTGTTTTATTCAAAATCAACATCGGCCCTTGAAATTTGACCACCCTTTATAAGAAAAATTTAAAGCTTTATATGCAGAAAATGAAAGCTGCATTTGTGTGGGATGCTATATGCTATATTGATCTGATCTCAACAAAATTGCAAGAAAATTGAAATTCTACTAAAACAATGCCTAATGCATATTCGGTTTATTTAAAAAATCAATTTTCTAATTTTCCCATACAAAAATGTTTTGCTTTTTTTAACATAAACAAAAAACAAAAATAAAAAAAACAGCTGATTTCATCTTTCCCAATATATTTTGGGTAAGATAAAAAGGTGGTATTTTTTTGTATGTTTTTAAGTTAGCCCCAGCCCATTTTGGTTGCGCTGCAAACAAAAACAAAAAAAAAAAAAAACAAATATTACAAATGCCATCAAAAAGAACTGAAATTGCACAAAACATAGCAAATGCGAAACTTAAAAGAGCTGAAAGAGCAGCCGAATCACCCGTACAACGTGATAGCACGGGCCGGGTATCTGCTAAAAATTAAATAAATATCTGACATTTTGAAGAAACTAACTGTTAAGTGGATTTTAAAGCGTTTGCTAAAAAATATGTGCATATATAAAACTATTTATAGTTTTATGAGATCGAAGATTCGCTTCATGCTACAATCGCAAAACTTGCACTGAACCCGGTTTTCATTGCGTGCAAGTATCTAGTTTCTACAGTAAAAGAAAAAAAATTTGTGGATGCCGACTTACAGTCCTTAATAAGGCCAACATCGGGAAAGGTAGTAAAATTCATGTCAAGAACAATCAAATGTTGTTGAAGTTTATTAAGTATCGTTGAGGCCTCTCTTAACCTATTAAATGTTTTGCACTTAAAGTAAATAAAAGTTAAATACCTAATTACCAATAATTCTCAAAAACAATTTAATATTTTTAATATATTTCTCGCAAATTGCTTTTAAACTTTATAGATTATTTAAATACAAATAAATTAGTTTATAAAAATTGTCACAACATACTCAAGTAAAGAACAAAAACTCTCAAGGTACTTTTTAATTACAAAAAGAAGTTAATTTATACAATACAATTTTTATTACAACTTCAACTACGAACTTGAAAGTAACACCAGCTTTAGTTCTTAAGGGTAAAGACGCACAAAACCTCGTAAGAATAATCAATAAAAGTAATTAAAAGCGGAAGTTCATTGCGAATAATTTTATTAGCTTCAAACTATTAAAAAAGGCAGTTAACTATTCTACAACAAAGTTAACCGACATTAAACTTCGAACTGACCTCCATGGAAGCCTAACGAGACCTAACTTAGTGAACTACACTGCATGGCAGGTTGACTTTGTGAATTCTTTATATAAAATTTAATGAGAATAAAAATACATTTTATGATACAATATAAAATCAAGAACAAACTCATTAAACTTAAAAATAAAACTGAATGGACTTTATATGTTTATTTTACTAGATGAGAAAACTTTTATTGACTTAGCAAATAAAAATAGGTCTTTAAGTCAAAGCACAATGTCTAAATAAATATTTAATATAGATGATTAAGTCTTAAGTAGAATTTAAAAAAAGCATTTGACAAAATTACTCATTAAAATAAATATTGACTTCAGTATTCCATTAAAAAAACATTTAATATTCATTTTAGTCAGCTTCAGCTCATTAAGATGAAATCATCTTCCCATTTCCGTCCGTTCCTCAGTTTGACATTTTTAAAACTTATCTCACAATTTGAACGAAGTGTATAAATACTTCAGTTCCACGCAATAAAAATTCTTTAAAAAAATTCTTATAATTTACGACACGTTGCGGCATTTACTTAAAAATATTTCGAAAATTTTGTAAAGCGATCTAAAAATTAACAGAAAAATCGTTTTAGTTTTTTTTTATGTTAAAAATTAATTTTTTATTACATTCAACGCTATTAATTTAATTGCATTCTTGTGTCCTTACATTCAAAAACATTCATTTGAAGACCCCAACCAAAAAAACAATTCAAAGTTTTTAATAGCACACATCATAAAAAAAAAAACTTCTATTCTAAATTGGCTGCAATATTCTTAACTTTAGTCTATAATCGCATTCAATACAATTCAATTCAATTAATTCATATTTTATGATGTGAAATTTATTAATGAGTAGCAACACGTAGGCTGGTGGGGTGGCATAACGAGTTGCTAGTTTAAGAATTCCAAATAGGTTAGACCATTAAATTAAATGTCATTCAGATATTGAAATATAAGATATCTAGATAAGAATATCGTGAAACGTGTAATCCATTCTATTTGTTAAATCAATTATTAAAAGAGTTCAAACAAATAATTAAATGATTCTACTTTATTCTAATGTTATTTATTTTGTTATTTTAAGTAATTGGGGACAAATTTTATCATAAATACTATATATACATTTTTTTCACCTGACTGAGAGATTGAAGATTAGATGACGGCTAAAGATACAAAGCTGAAATTTTTTCCGTAGATATGTCTCATTGAGTAGAGGAGCACTAGAGCGGGATTTTTTGAAAATTTTCACCTGGGATCTAATGTGTGCCTTGAAACCGCAAAAACCATATCTTTGGAATGAATAGACATAGATTCTTGGAACTGAGCACATTTGAAAAATGGTTAGAAAATTTTTTGGCGTTTTAAGAAATTTTGCGAAGTTTGGACCTGGGACCCATTGGTGTACCCGGGGAATAATCGATGGAAAAGAGATTTTTCACCATCTATAATATATGGGAAACTTCAGGAGCTTGGCGGCAAAATTAAATATTATCTGTCTAAAAAAACAAAAAATACGGGTTTTCGTATTTTCGATATAGAACAATCCTATGGGATGGGAGCATAAACATTTTGTTAAAAAAAATTTTTTCATACATTTTTAGTAGAGTAAATTTTTGATTTGGCATTTTGCAAACGAGTTACATATTTAGATGTCAACAAAGCACTGATGCATAACGCTATATATATATACATTTTTTACTTTACTGGGACTTCCCCAAACTTTATTTTCGAAATGTACGCATTAAAAGATAAGATTCAAACAAAACAAAAAAAAAATGTACTGCAGAAACGTATGTCAAAGAAAGGTGAAAGTGTTGAGGTCAAAATTCTCGAAAATTACAAGTACTGAGTACGAAATAAGAAAAAACTTTTATGTCGCAAGAATCGAGATGTGCAACTATTGAGTATGTGTAGGAATCTAGTTCTACTTTATTTAAGAATTAAAAAAAAAAAAAAAAAAAAAAAAAATAGTAAGTATTATCATGCAAAAACTAATTTGTATGAGAGCTATGTGTATGAGTAACAAATGTATGAACAACAATACCCCATATAGCATTTGACGTTGGTGGACACAACATAGACATCATGTTGCGTATTACATAAGATGTGCTTATGAATCAAATTTCAAGCAGAAATATAAGCTATATGATCCTGAAAGTTATGTTGTATAATATAACTGCTCTGTTAACCAGAGGTGGTCCTTTTAGAGTAATTTAAACATGCTTACTAGAGGTGGAAAACTCTCGAAAGCACTATCGAGCAACCATACTATCAATGTACCGATAGTGTCATGACTAAAATAAATTTTTGATCGTTTTTTTATTTGTGGCGTCACTTAAGCATGTGAAAAATTGTTTGTATGCATAATTTATGTCCACAGAAGTGCAAACAAAATACAGTGAATGCCACTGAAAATCGTACAACTCTAGAATTTTTATTGCTTGTCGAACAAAAACATGTTTCAAAATTTAAAAAATATAAAAAAGGTAGGGTGGATGGGACTTTGTAGACAATCAATGGTTTTAAAACAACAATCGTCGACTATCGATGGCGTCGATTATCGAAAGTTTTCCACCTCTATTGTTAACCTACTGTAGAGTCGTCAGCGTGAACCTTTTTCTTTGAGGACATGGTGACTGGTGACATCACTTTTTAATAGGAGACAGGGATACGTAAATGCTTGGGAAGTAATATGTTCAAGCAGTTATGTATATACCTAATACGTAGGTGCTGCTTTCGAAAATTTGATCTCTTATATCGTTTCGATTATTTGGCTAACGGAAACGGGAGAGAGATTACGAAAACATTCGAAATATTAGGTAATTCTTCTCTTTTCAACTAGAATCTAAATTCCAGGTTTGAGATGCCAATGGGAATGCGATATCGTTAGACGGATGAATAGATTTATACGGCTATATAACATTTGATGGTGAACAAAAATTTTCTAGTTTATAATTTACCACAATTTATTAATCTACGCCTGATAGATATCTGAAGCAATATGAAACTTTGTGCCGGTACTAAGCAATGTTGTGGTATCTCTAATCTGCTAAAATTACTTCTTAGCTCTTTACTAAAATTAAATGACTTAAAACGTTTTTAGTTACTCACCTCTTCGACTTTCTTATGCACCATAGTCGGAAATAGAAACCAACCGCAATAGGCGCCCAAAGCGGCTATTAAAACACCCAAAGCACTTACAACTATTGACCAGTGTATCATTTTAAAAGACATTTTGTAAATTTAATCATTTATTGAACGCTTTTTTTTTTTTAACAAAAATTTTTGTTGTTATTTCTGCTTTTTTGTTGTTATTTGTAGATTTCGTGATTTTTAAACAAGATGCATTGACCAAGTTTCGAACGCGAATACAATTGAATTCTTTTATTATTATTTTTATTTTATTATTTCCCAAAAAAATAATAATAAAACAGAGTAAACAGCAATTGAAATAGGAATCAATGCTGCTGACCTATGCCAAGTTTAAATGCGTTTCATATGCGGGGGATTTTGTGTATTGCCGCTGCCTTTGCAGCATGACAGCAAATTTTTTTTGGTTTTTGTTTTATTTGATTTTTTATTTTAAGATTTTGTTTTAAGCGTAATTGATGATAAAGATGACGTTGCAGAGGTGTAAAAAAATTTAAAAAAAAAAATAAAATAAAAACTCAGATACAATGCGCACTATTTATAATTTACTTGGTTTTTTTTTTATTTGATTTCTTATATTTTTATTTTTTAACAATTTTTTATTTTTTTTTTTTGGTGTTTGGGTGTTTTGAAATAAACAAGTTGTCGCCTCGTTGTTGTTGTTGTTTTAGCTTTTGTTGTATTTTATTGTTAACTTTTTTTTTTTGTTTTAATTTTTTTTTTGTGGTTTATATTTCACTTGAAAAAAGTTTAAAATAAACTTGTTGTTTTTTTTTTATTTCTTCAGCGAAAGCAATTTTTCTTTGCGGTTTTTGAAATTTAAGAAAACTAAGAAAACTTGTCATTTATTTTTAAAATTATTATTAATATTAATAATTATTACAATTCGTAGGCAATGCCGTTTTTCACTGACAATAATTTTTTGCGATTCGAACATTTTATATTGTCAGATACTATATACTATATCGGATAGGCTTTATATATATAAACACGTAAGCATGTAACCAACTAATGACTCTTCAATAGTCAATGTCACAAAAGGATAATTAATGAAACAATCATTTTATAAGCAATTTGTGTTCTAACATTTCACTGAGATTATATCGCATACAAAGGATTCCCATGGCATGCGCTTCATGAGATACGATCAGAGCGCGCTTTTTATAGGTTTTTTCCCGGTCAGTCACAAAACACAAAAACACACATGAGATACTTTAGCTCTCGACACACGCGAATATTAGAAATTTCGCTGGGCGCACTTTAATAGCTTCATTATAATTATTATTATTAATTTTTTTTTTTATATGTTACGTATGCACTTTAGGCTTTGGAAAAAAACAAACAACAATATTGGCGACGACTAGAGTTGAGCGACAGTTTGCAGCGTACTGATTTGTATTTGAAAATGTCAAACCGAGCAAAGCAAATCATCGACAGCAAAACTAAAAACTAAAGAAAAAAAAAATATACAAAATTCAAATAAAATAATTCAAAAGCGCAACCAAAAAAAGTATCTGTAAACTGCGACCGAAAAATACGCGCTTAAAGATACATTTTACAATAATAAAAGTTCAGCGCGGGTTTGAGTTGCAAGCGTGTTGCGCAGCTTAAAAGAGACACAGAGAGAGAGAGAGAAAGAGACTTTTAGCTAGCTATATAGCCCATGAGCCCTATGCAGCCTGTCGCATGCGCTCAAAGGTTTGATGTATCTCATTGACAGCATCGCTCTTATATTTTTGGTTTTCTCTTCATGCTTTGCAGTTCATTCATGCAATTCAGTCAGTTGCTGTTTATGTTTATTTATAAATTTACTTTGTGTTGTCTTTCATCAGCTGTTTTTCTTTTTAATTTTTCGTTTTCCTTTTTGTTACCTTCTCTTTGCATAATTTGTTTATTTAATTTCTTTATCTTTTGCTTGTTTTAGCATCATCGCACATATTGCCGCTATACAATTAAAAAAATAAATGAATGGCAAAGTGGCGCATCATGGCTCTTGTTTTTTTTTTTTTTTTTTTTGGTTTTATTAGTAAAAGAGATTGGCATTAAATAGGTGAAATGGTTCAAGGTTTTCGGTAGCAACATATACAGGGTGCTTTAAATGGTAATTTAAACTTTTAAAAACGTACAAAAAATTCAAAAAAATTTAAACCTTCTTTTTGTTTCATATTATTTGAATTGCGTTTTGTAAAAATTTTGGGTCAAATTTGGATAAAATGAAGCTAGAGATTGCTCGGAAATCGTATAGAAGATTTTGTAGGTCTCCTCGAGAAAAAAAAAACTGTATACTTAGAATAGACTTCCAAAATCTGAATTAATTGTCAAAAAACTGATTTTGTCTCTATTTTCACTTTAAGGGCTTTTATTCAGTCAATTAGTGTAATCACTAGGACTGTGTCGATTAATCAATGAACAATCGATTATTTTGTGTAATCAACTGAAGAATCAATAATTGATTAATATACTAATTGTTTAATCAATAATCAAGTAGTTGATAGAGGTTAGAGAGGCAGACTCAGCATTTCCAAGCGTGATAAGAAAGGTTTTTCCAGATGAGAAGCAAAACAAAAAAAAAAAGGTCTTCACTCTTCAGCTTTTTTAGGTTATACTAAGAAAATAAAATATAATTAAATCAAAAAATTATATTAAAAATTATTTTTTGATAATCATGATTAATCAGCAACTACCGATTTATTTTTACAATCATCAACAATCGATTATTTTAAAGAATCACACCATATATATACTGCTCGAAAGGTTTACGTTTTTTCTATCTCAAAATCGGTTCGTAATTGACTCAATTGTAGCCCTATTAGTCAAAAAAGGGGGAAAAATTGGACCACAAGTTCCGAGGTGATCAAGAATATATATACTTTATAGGGTCTACGATGCCCCCTTTAATGCGTTACAAACTTTCCGGCCAAACTGAATATACCTGTTTACACTAGTGTAACAGGTATAAAAATAAAAAATGTTTTATAACAAAAAATGGATTTGTTGGCTAATTTGGTCTTATCCAAATTTTGTACTGAATAAATGCGTTGACCTAAGAAGATTTTTTTATCCAAATAAAATATTAAAAAAATGGGCGGTAAGTTTTAGGGTGGTTATACCTTAAATGACATGGAACTTTTTGAATTTCAGACTCTAAGTCGTCATAACCGATAACAACTTTATATAAATAGATAGATGAACAGAAAAAGTTGGATCGACTCCTACCGTTAAGCTAATAAAGAATATTTACAATATCTGCTATGCTCACATAATCGAAATCGCTAAAAAAAATTACGATTTCAAATCGGCAGCGTTCAAACGCGACTATGTGAAAAGTAAACATAGATTAATGCCCCGTTTCCACTGAGCCGCGTTTTGTTATCGCGTTAACAATTTATCGAAAAACGCGGAACAGTGTTTCCATTGCGTTTTAGCGTTAGCGTTCGAGTTCAAACAGCTGATTTTGTTCGTTACGTAGTAAACAAATTGTACAACAGTAAAAAAAAATTTTTGTTTTTGAAATACAGTTTTTTTTAATCAAATGAATGGATGTTTGTATTGTATTGTTGTACGAGCATGAAAAGGTATGCAGCTGAAGCGTCTGATTAAATGTATAATTTTTGCGGTTAGTTTGTCACCTGTTTTCATAAATATGAACAACTTACGATTATTAAATTATTCGAACCGATACGAGAAATCGGTTTGAAATCGGTTTAAACGCGTGTTATCGAAAGTCGCTTTCAAATTGAACGCGACCTTTTTTCCACTACCTAACTGCCTATCTTTTGTGTATACGATTTAAGGCGAGTTTGTCGAGTTTTTAACGCTAACGCGGAACGCGGCCTAATGGAAACGGGGCATAAGTCTTTACAATTTTTAATATTACTACTTCTAAACTCAAATTTTAAATAATTACTTTCTATTCATGCCTAAATTAAAAAAGAAGACATTTTAGTTAAAACATTAACAATTTGCGATTTGGCTAGACCGATAACTAGGGTGATTGCTAAAAATAATCGATTGTTGCTGATTAATCATGATTATAAAAGAATATTTTTTAAATAATGTTTGAACTTTATAATATTTCATAATCTTAGTATAACTTAAAAAAGATACTAAGTAAAACCCCTTTTTTTTTGTTTGCTCTTCACCTAGAAAAAGATGGTATCTGTCCTCTATCAACTAATTGATTATTGATAAATCAACTATTGATTATTCAACTAATTGATCAGTTGATTATACAAAATAATTGATTGTTCATTAATTAATAGATTAATCACACAGTCCTACCGATAACTTTTTAATTTGAAACTGATTGCAAAGATGCAAAGAAACATTTTAAAAAATGAAACATAACTTAAATAAATTATGTGATTATGGGAGCAAGACAGTATATGTAGGGTCTACTGTGGCTTTTTCTTTTTTGTTCAAAACATGGCAAATTTTATGAAATACACATCAAGTGTTTCTTTTCTTGTTTTCAGACCAAGACGTTGCAAAAATGTATGGTGAGAGCACCGTTAGTGAAAGGAGGGTTTGCGACAGATTTTAAGGCTTTAAAAGTGAGTTTAACAGGCATATCATACTCCTGTAAGCTGTGAGGCTGAAATGAAACAGATACATGTGAATGACAAAACGACTTCATTCACTTACATAAAAAATAGAGCTGTATCATGTAACGGAATAATTTTTTCTAGTCTTATAAAACTGATCACTTCTTCCATAGACTAGATTAATGCTCCAGTTACAATTTTTAAACTGTTATGCTAATTTTTGCTGATCTCAACGAAATATTTTTTCATTTTATCAGTTTAATAATTTTTGCTGTTGATTGAAGTTTGCTGCCTCAAATCCAGTTTAAAAGTGCAAAAAGTGTTAATTGCCAAATTGCAAAAATCAGATACGGCGGCAGCGTTATAAACGGTCGCCCTTATTTGTGTTGAATATGCGCGCCATCTCTTTCTGTTGTACTTCTCTGTCTCTTACGCACGCTGAAACGTGGGTGGATTAAGACGTGCCTCACAAATTCAATTCATTTTATTGAGAAGCTACGATTGCCAACTTGACAAATGCGGCATATTAACAGCTTTTCCATTCATTTACTCTTCATGCATTAAAGGGGCATGGTATATTAGTTTACTTTTTAATGCATGTAACATTTAACATGAAATGTAACACATGAAATCTTACAAGACGTGTCATCTAAGTAGTCTTGCAAAGCTTTTTTATCCAAGAAGTCTTCTTATTATGTCATTGGAGCATTGATGCTGTGTTGATGACTTTTCCGCTGGTAGTGTTAAAGAGAAGTGTATACAAATTTCGGCTACTCTGTTTTCTAACAAAAACATTTTCTTTGATTTTGATTTTTATTTGTTTTTGTATTTTTTTTCTGCTTTGTTGACAGTTTGCGTGCGTTTTGATCGTAAACTTGTAAAGCGAATCACAACAACAGAAACATTGGCTTAGCTTAGTTTTTTTTTTTTTGTTTTTGTTTTTTTTTTTGAACTTGACACTATTGTAAGTGGCTGATTTTGTTGTTGTTGTTGTTATAAATTGAATGTTGTGATGGTATTTTAGATTTTGCAAAAATGTTACGCTTTAAATATTAAACAGTTTGATAAGGTCTTGTCTTCTTCTATTCCATTAGATTCTTGTATTTATTTCTTTTATTTAAAAAGCTATGACTCTACAGCACCGAGGCGTATGTGTAATATTTATTGAAAGATATAAATTTTTGATAAAATTTGCCATGCGATGAAATGGTGTGTAACCGGCAGCTGGGGAAGTGATTAAGCTTATAAAAGCATTTTTCCCTTCATTAGTATAAAACTGTGACCACAGTTATTTCAGAGATGTAGTATCTTAAGTGTTTAGTAACTTCTAAGCATTTGATTAGATATTTTTAAATAAGAGATGTCCACAAAGATAGCGAGATGCATTACACTGAAGAAAAGCCATCATAACTGTAAAACAACGTTTTCTTTACAGCTGTAATAGCATTCGGTGTGTTGAATAAAAAAACTGCTTTTGTAAATTGCACATTGCTTTCAGAGAAAATAGTCATTTCTGGTTATAATATAGGTAATATTATACATTAATACAGCATGACTATCTGTGGCGGCTAAAATCAGCTTAAAGTGCATCAGTGGATACGAAATTGAGAGAGAGAGAAAGAGCGCTATAACCTTGTACAATACATACGAGGTGTGTTCAAAAAGTATCGCATATTTTGTGTTTATTTTAAAAATTATTTATTTATTCATGAATATCTATTTTGTCCCCTTTAAAGTAATTCCCTCCCGAAATACACCTATGCCAACGTTTTTCCCATCCTCGAAACATTCCAAATATGTTAGTTCCTTTCCGGTATAGCCATCAGCGCCTTCTTCGATTTAGCTTATATCTCCTCAATCGACTCGGAAACGCGTTCCCCGGAGTGGTCTCTTGAGTTTTGGGAATAGCCAGAAGTCACACGGTGCCAAATCAAGCGAATACGGTGGTTGCGGAACGATATTGGTTGGATTTTTTGGCAAAAAAAGTCACGAAAAATCAGTACAGTTTTTAAAAAATAATCATCATTTTTGGTACCAACCGAGACTTGACACGTTTGAGGCCCAAAAACATTCTTTAAAATTGTATTAACTGATCCTTTCGATACGCCAATTTCATCAGCAATGTCTCTCATAGTTAATCGAGGGTGTGCAAGCACTAATTCTTTTACTTTTTGGATGTGAGCATCGTCCGTTGAGGTCGATGGTTGATCAGGAGCTCTTCGTCTTCAACACGTTCGCAACCTTCTTTCAACAATTTATACCAATCAAATGTTGTTGATTTTGGTAGAGCTCAGTCCCCATAAGCCTTCTTCAACATTTTTATTCCATTTATTCCATTCAGAAAAAAAAATTTGATACAGGTTCTTTGATCCATTTTTTTGAATAGGTAAAAATCGAAGACGATCCAAAACACGTGCAAGCAAAGCAGCTGTCAACAATTAAGTGAACATTCAAAATGGTCAAGCTTGTCGGCATAAGTGAGAGACATGACTAATTCGAATATACGTAACCCGCGAAAATTCAAAATTCGCGATAATGTTTGAACACACCTCGTAGTACCATAATTTTACCAGTGAATGAGCATGGTGCAATCATGGTGGAATTATTAAGGTGATGTCACGCGAAATGATGGTACCATGCGAACTGGAGTATGATTACGGAAGAGATAGCTTAACGGTTCTCTTTTTTTTTGTTTCTTTTCATAACAATGAAATACAAATGACGTTGGTGCCAAAATATACCATGGCAGCAATCATCGTGGAATTACTTAAAGGTGGTGGTATACGCTCTCTCTCATTTAACCATGATCGAGAGAGATGCAAGAGAAAGATACGTTCTGTTCGTTTCGTTTAGAAAATAAATGTTCTTAAATTTTTAATAATAAATACAATGAATGGCTTTTTTCTTTATATATACTATGATTAGTTTACATTATTTTATTTATTAAAAAAAAATAAATATATATTTTATTAGTTACTGAAAGAAATTTTGTATTTATTTAATAAATTCAATGTGAAAACACATGATTGTCTTTTTATTGTGCTAACAGCTGAAAAATACGTGCGTATAAAAAAATATCATGCGTTCATCCGACACACGACCATTCACAACGACATGTGCCTTCAAGAGCGCAGACAAAACAAGTACACCCTTTTAGATAATTTCACCATGCTGAAAGCGTAAACATATAAAAAGAGAGAGAGGCGGAGAGGAAGGAAGATACAAAGAAACAAGAATCGAATGCACCATCTGTTCCTTCATGCTATATTTGCTTGTTTTTGTCTATTTTACTCATATATGGTAAACTGTACAAAAATTTAAAACAGAATATCATATGTGTATGTGTGTGAGAAGAGAAAAAAAAGTTTAAATGGCATCACTGCACCTAATACCTGTGATGCTATTTTACCTTTTTCATCTCTCTTTCTAAATGGCACCACACTGCCTGGAATCATTTGCATCATGGGTTAGTGTGTTACCAGTTCACTTCAACACTGAAAAATTAAAACACGTCAAAAAGAGGGGAAAAAAGGGGGAAAAAATCACATTTTTTACCTTAGATCCATATTAATCAGATATTATTTGTTTACACAAATGTTTAAGCAAATCTGTCAGTTTAATATGAATTAAAGAAAAAGTGTAAAGTACAAAATGTAAAGTTAATAAAATATTGAAAACGGTGAGAATACATAAAAAAAAACTTGCATATTTTTTATGTAGAAAATTTTTTTTAAAGTTTTCTGAACCTTAGCATAAGTTGTTCTGGTCGTTGTTAATTGCTTTCGTCATTATCAGAAAAATTGGTGTAAATATGAGGCAAACTGTCAATCAAAGTCAACGCCACATAGTTTTGCATGTTGAATTTCCAAGCACAATGAAAACACGATTTCAACTATAAGTAAAAAAAAAAATGGCATATTTAAAAAAAAATGACATTTGCCCCTTAGACACAAAAACAATTTACACGAAACCTTTTGGTACTGATTAAGAAGAAAAATTTGGGGACCTTCCGCTTATACAAAAAAATTTATAAATTATTGAAGATAAGAAACATTCAGTCCATTTAAAAATGTTTGAAGTTGAAAAATGAAGTTATTACACAGGGCAATATCGGCATTTTTTTTCGAACAAGCTGGTGCCAAAGTGCCCATCACGTTTGGTTTTCGAGAAATGTTATATAGACCCCAAAAATCATATTTTTTAGTGTTTGACCCTCTCTCAAAATCATGACGTGATGGCGCATGACTTTTGAACACCAGATTTGTGTTCAGCGCATATAAATACATATATGTATATGGAACCAGTCTCGTATCAAATAAAAAAATATATACAATAAAATTTTCCAGGCCTTTGTTTGCAATTCGATCGAATATACTGGACCATTAAAGGCTAACTCCATTTTTTCTATGTTGTTAATGTAGAGTAAGCTTTGTTTCGAACGTAAGTAGGAAGTCTCTAGCATGTCTGGTTTCCGAGAAGTATGGGGTAAAAACACCAAAAAAACACGATTTTTGGGATTTTAATCCGATTTTTCTTGATAAGCAATAGCCGATCTAGCCATGTCTGTCTATCTGTCCGTTTATCTATCCGTCTGTCAAAAACCCCATTTTTTGATTTAGTACAGGGTTTCCCAATAAGAGCGGTAGGATTTGAAATTAAAAAAAAACACCTGAACTTTGGCCAAAATAGTGCGTAATAATTTTAATTTGTTGGAAATTTTGGGACGTTTATGATTTAAACAAAATATCGTTCTGATGACCACCACTAATATTCTTGCACGATCCTTCCAAAGCGTATACTTATGTCATATATACATATGTAAGATTTCTGAAATCCAAGATGGCCGCTATCAGCTATCAAAATCATATCCTCAAAAAAAAAAAAAAAAAATTATAAAGTGTTAAGTATTTCTACAACTAAATTGGTGAGCTTATTTTATGCCAAATATAATTTATCTAAATCACCTTTCCGATTCGGTAATTTCCAAAAGGTTTTATTTTCTAGCGTCAATACAAAAAAAAAAAAAAAAAAAGAAAAGAATTTACTAAATTTGACTTAAAGAAGAAAAACAAGTGCATGACCTCAAAAATTAAATTCAAATCTCGGGCAATCGTCTGCAAAATAAAAACTTGGCATGCCATGTTGCTTAAATTGATTGCATGTTGCCAGCAGACAGACAGACGGACGGACATACAAAAAACAAGTAGACCACACCAGCTACTTTTACACTAAAATGACATATGAACGCTTAAACATAGTTTTACTAAGCACAGCACATATGTCGGTATATAATATTATTCTAATATAAATATTCTAAGCACAAAGTTGATGACTTAAACTGATAGATAGATTGTTATTCTTATTTTAATATTAAGAATAAACTACACATAATGCCGCCGCCATCAAACATTTAAGAAACAATCAAATATGCAAAACACACACACACACAAACACACAGATAATAGCAAACTAGAAAGAAAATAAATAAATACAAAAACAAACGCAAATCGTGTCCTGCTAAAGTAAAGCGAGGCACATCAATTTAAGCATTTTTTTCATTCATGCAGCAAAGTATCTAACGAACGATGACGATATGCATACAAATGCATAGATAATTCGTTGCGCCTGCAATTGTAGCATGCATATGCATAGATACAGATACATATGTATCTACGTATGTATGTATACGTACAAGTCTAGATATCATATATCTGACAGGCAAGTGCATGAGCACGCGCTTCCATTGAAGGCAATCATTTGTGGCACAAGGACATAACATGATGAGGCAGGCAGACGGACAGGTTGGTGGAAAGGTCGGCATATGCCGGCCGGTATAATTTGTTTATGCCCAATTTCGTTATGCTGTAATTTGATTTTCGATACTTTAGTGAGTAATATCAAAATGCATACATTCACAACCGACTAATAAATATTCGCCAAAGCTCGGCAATAATAGAAGCACAATTCAAAAAATGTGCAGTCGGTAAATTTGTCGGTTTGTTATATGCTTAAGCCGTCCGATTTATACTAAATAAAAAGTGTTCTTATTATTTTTGAAATAATATACAATAAACAAGAAAGAACGCTGAAGTCAAGTATGCTCGATTGCAAGATACCCTGTACCCAATCTTTATGTATTTTCAGTTAAGTTTTATCTTAGTACCAAACTTTATTGAATTGGATTTTCATATAAAAACTTAAAAAAAATGTGTTTAATTTGTATGGGGCTAAAACTAAAACAAGAAAAAACGTTAACTTCAGTGGAACCGAAGCTTAAATACCCGTCACACGAATCTTTTAATAGTTTAGTGTGATCATCAGTGGCTTATATACATTTATAAATATATATTGGAAAATAATTACCTTTTCATACATATGTTCGAAAATAATCGATAAGTTTGTATGGGGACTATAGCTAAAAATAGGCGTGGCACCTTGGTTTTGTTATTGGATATCATTAGAAGTGTTTTTACATAAAAATTTGAGAGAATAGTCTCATAAATAATACCTATTTTTATACAAAAATTCGAAAACGGGCGTTAAATTTGTATGGGGGCTATAGCTAAAAATGGGCGTGGCACCTTGCTTTTGATATTGGATATCATTAGAAGTGTTTTTACATAAATTTAAGTGAATAGTCTCATAAATAATACCTATTTTTATACAAAAATTCGAAAACGGGCGTTAAATTTGTATGGGGGCTATACCTAAAAATGGGCGTGGCACCTTGCTTTTGATATTGGATGACATTAGAAGTATTTTTACCCAACTTGGAGTGACTACATTCATAAATAATTGCTATTTTCATATAAAATTCGAAAATGGGCGGTAAGTTTGTATGGAGGCTATAGCTAAAAATGGGCGTGGTAGTTTGGATTTGACACTGGATGACATTAGAAGTATTTGGACCCAACTTGGAGTGACTACATTCATAAATAATTGCTATTTTTATACAAAAAATCTGAAAAAAGGTAAGTTTATATGGGGGCTACCCCTTAAAATGGGCGTGGCACTTTGATTTTAACACTTGAACTGCTTAGGACTGGGGAAAAGCTTAAGTTCCGAGTTTCAGGTCAATATCTTTAAAACTGAGCGAATGAATCGCATACATACAGACAGACGGACGGACGGACGGACAGACAGACGGACATGGCTAGATCGACTCGTCTCGTCGTGCTGATCAAGAATATATATACTTTATAGGGTCTACGATGTCTCCTTTAATGCGTTACAAACTTTCTGACAAAATGATAATACCCTCCACACTATGTGTGACGGGTATAAAAATTTTTGGTCTTACTCATATTTTGATATTTTATTGGGACTATCATAGAAGATTCTACAATATGAAAAAAAGCTTTTATGCAAAAAATCCAAAATTTTTGGGGTAGATTTGTATGGGAGCTACTCCTTGAAATGGGACTGGAGGAAAACCGATTGTAAGTTGACGGCTTAGTAGAGTCTAAGTTGAAAATATGGTACCGTAATCTCCTATAGTCTCTGAGGTAATCTTTCCCATACACCACACAGCAAGCCAGACGAACTGACAGACGGACATAGCTTTGCCAACTCTCTTTGCAATTTGATCAAGAATAGATATACTTTATAGGGTCTATCTCTTATAGTCTCTGAGATATGTAATCTCTCTTATACATCTGCATATCATGTATAATGTGACTCTTAGAATTGATAAACTTCAGGAATGGTAACTCTTAAAAAAAAAATCATGAAGACCATTTTTGATGTTTTTTTTTTTTAAACTTACCGTTTTCGAGAAAAATCAAAAACCGCAAATAACTTTTGTAGCACACATATGGATGGAGATTTTTAAAACTTTATTTTTAATGGTAAAATCCTGCTCTCCACCAAAGTTTGGCTCCCCCGAAATTATTTTTTTTGATCACTATTTTTATCTCTAAATTGACCGGACTAAACGAAGAGATTTGAGCTTACAAAACAAATCTATTATTTCTATAATTTCAACTTCTGATGCGGGCTGTGTCAAAAAATGGCGTAGCACATAAGTTTCCATATGCAACTGCGTAGTGCCGAGAAAAGCATAAGTCTCGAATTTTAGGAAAATGTTTTCAAAACGGGAGAGGATGCTTTGGTAGTAAAGCTTACTTCATAAGTATATACATTGGAGTGGGTCTTAGAGTAAAACCTTTAACTTCGGTGAAACTGAATCTTATATACCTATCACACAAGTCTTTAAATAGTTTTCGTGTGATCATCAGTGGCTTAGATAGAACTTGGAGATGGGACGGGAGGGGATCATTAGTCTGATACAGCTCTCGTTTATTAAAAATATTGGTATCAGATTTTAAATTAAAAAAATAGATATAACGATAATTTTCTTGAACATCTTGAGAAAATGAGAGGGCTATTTGTGGTCCGATCGATATCATATCGGTGGTGTGTACATAGAATGATATTAGATGTGTTTTTTTCTAACTTGTACATTTATAAATAATACCTATTTTCATATTAATTATCTAAAATGGGCGGTAAGTTTATCTAAAAATATTTAATGGGATCTATTGCGCGTCCTTTATTGCTTTATAAACCTTTCGATAAGCTGTATATTCCCATTTACACAATATGTAACGGATGCAACAATGGTCGCGGCTGATGTAGAGATGATCCAGTGGTATTCAGTGAAGCCGAACTTTCATCGGACTAGCTCATGTGTTCATAGTGACTAACCGACCTATGTGGGTCAATTACTAATCAACTTGTGTGGGTGAAACCACTAACAACCCACGTGGGACAATCATTGACTTACCTAGTTGCATTTGCTGCTATTTGTTTTATTGTATCTTTTTTTTATGAATAAACTGTTTAAGAATTACAAAGTTTTATTAACTGTACAGACAATCCAGTGTAGGTCAGCAGCAGTCCCATGCTAATACAGACACGACCCAGTGCTGGTTAAAAACTGCCCAGGATTTTGTAGGACATAAAAATGGGATAGGAAACGTCATTGTGGCTGGCTAGCAGGCTGGCAGTTATTTCGTCGTGGGTCGGTGGTACTCTCTGCAACAGCCCTGATTAGTCATTCACCGTTCGAGATAGGCAATATGTGTAACAAACCCCGAGTGGACTAGTCCGAAAACAGTCATTCCGGTCCATTGACCCGAACCAGTACTGCTAATATACAAAAAAGATCGGTACCAAGATATGACATTATCTCATGGTATCTCATGCATTCTCGATTGTAGCGTTGTTTTACGATTACTAGAATGAGACGCAACAAGCCAGCTTAATATGGATCCAATATTCATGCTCGAGTAATACAGTGCTGTGTGAAATCTTTTAGGTTGCATTTTTTAAGATCTTGGAATTGAAGTTTTATCTGACTTATCATTCATTCTTTCTTTCAAAAATATTCCTAGAAATTGTCAAATTGTATTTTTCTTTCAATGGATTTAATTAAAAATTTATATCTTTGTTTTATATTTTATTTTTTACTAAATAAATTTACGTAGAAAAAGTTTTCATTTTGTCAAAATTTGCTTTAAATTGAATTCAAATTTAAATAATTGATGTACGACAAAACGAAACTAGCACAACAGTTTGCAAACGTACAAACAAAATTTAATTTTAAATATTTAGTTTCTTTGCGAAATATGCAAAACTTTCTATGCCATATGGGGCGTATGAGTAATTTAATATGCATGCATGCAATTGAAATGATGATCCCACACATTCTCAATACGATTATTTATATTGCATTTGTATGCATTTTGTATTTGGAATGCACAAAAACAAAGGACTCGAATGCAATTAAATGCATTAACCTGCATTGAAAGTGATTGAAAGAAAGAGAAAATGAATGAATAAGACGAATACAGATACATATAATGTCCTAGAAAAGTGTCAGAACGCAAAATAGATCAAAAGATGTCAAGCGAAAGGCGAACAAAACAAAGAATAGAAAAGAAAAAAGAACGGAAATGAGGAAGCGTTACTATACAATGAGCAGCTTAAGCATGATAGACAATCTAAAGAGCCGACCAAAAGACAGACAGACAGACAGACAGTCTAACTTGGCAGGCAGACACAAATCGTTAGGTGTGTTTGTGTGTGTGTGTAGCCACTCAAAAGGACATGGACATCAAACTGAAGTACGCAATACGCCATAACAGGCCGACCGACCGCTGTCGCGTCGCTTGTCTCGGCTGCCATCATGCGACAAAGCAGCAGACAGCATTTGATGGACGGCAAACGCAAGGGACAGTATTTTTGTATCTTTGTATCGAGGCAATTGTCCCTCTAAGGACGACACAAAAGGCATTTGCTCTATGTACTCTGTATGTACTTTGAAAGTGTGTCAAATAGAGTACTAAAAGATTTATGTCATACTCGTTGCAGTTATTTCTTACATTTTGTTGTTTTGCTCTTTCTTCCTTTCGTGTTTAGTCGGCTCTAACGCTGCTGCCAACATCAACGTCAACAGACCCGATACAACACTCAGCCACAATCGTATAGAGTCATTTATTCAGTTCATCACTAAGTTTATCACTCTACTCTGTCAGCTATTCTGTTTGTTTGCTTGTTTGTTTGTCCCTAAATTGGTGAGCCAGTTCTACTGTTTTTGGATTTTGTTTTTCTTACTTACTTTGCTGACTTAAGTGGCTTAATTTGTTGCTTTAGTTTTTGATGCACTTCTTTTTAGTCGTTGAGTTTGATGTTGAGTTTTGAAGCTGTTTCTATTTTTTTTGTTTGTTGCTTGCAATCTGGCACATTACGTTCTTAATTCATGCAATTAGATATTTTGTCACATGCAGAACGTTCTTTTTAATGAAATGTTGGAAACATTATGCCAGGTGAATTACTCCAGATATCTTTGGTTACATAAAATTATGGTGAATTATATTTAATTTCACCACAACAGGAGAGTACGCAGCGTCGCGAAATTTGGAGAAAGAGTAATTTAAAATATATGTACACTTTGAAAACTTAGAATAACGTTGTAGGAAAAATTTACATTTTTAAATTTTATCAGCTGTTTGCTCAAAATTAAGAAGCAGAAAACTTGACATTTATAAAGTGAAATTATATAAATTCACCACAGCATGCATACTCAACAAAATTTGTTTACAAATTAGAAAGAGACAGTGACGGAATACATAGCCTGGTATAATTGCATCATGGCTTTTTCTAAGTTAATAAAACAGGGAAAATTGTTAGCTTCGGTGGAACCGAAGCTTAAATACCTTGCACATGATATTTTGCAAAACATGTCATACTGTTCGCAAAACTGTGGATGGTTCAGATATTATATTGGCGTTCATATATGAAGCAAGACATTAAAAGAAAGAAAGAAGAGAAACACTACAAATAAAAGAATTCAAATAGAAACGGTTGAATATAATAAGGGCTATATTGTGGTGTAGTGATCAAAAAAAAATCAAATTAACTTTTTATCTATGGGCTAAAATTAGAATAGATGTTACCAAAATTGTTCTCAAATAAATTCAAAAATAGACGGTAACGAAGCTCAAACCTGTATATTGCTTAGGGACGAAAAAGCTTAGATTTCGAATTGCGAATGCTGGTGTCCACACAGCCGCGGTGTTCACCTGACAAATCAAGGTTGAACAGCATATGCCGATGGATGAATGTTTAGAGGAAATATAACCTCTAATATGCGAACTCTGGATACCTGTCGCCCTCCAGTTTCGTTTAGACTTACTGTGTTTTCGGTGCTCTGACACTGTTTGACTTACTTTCCCATTACAAAAGAACTTATTTATGGATCAATTACACAATATAAACAATGAGTCATATGCTCATATGTCGTTGTATGTTTCTCTTCCCATGGTTATAATTCCTTGAGGGCTTCTCATCAGGAAGTCAGCAATGAAGTCACCGAGGAATTTATGTCCTCAGACTCTGAGTATGACAGAACGATTGTAGAAGTCACTCCTTCTCCTGCTTTACTACCTTCACTTTGAAAGAACGACGTCGCCTTAAAAAGCACTAGCCAACGGCTACGCTAGAGCTCAGGCTATAGAGTACGCCAAGGCAACTGATGGCCGGACCATCAAGATAGTTCGCTCCGAAGAGAACTCTCCCGGGATTCATCCCAACAGAGTACAGTGAAAGCCACTTATAGTCGGGCGGCGAGTAGCGTTAATATTGATTTTTTCTCGACTAAAACAAACAGCCTTCTTGCAGCATATCAAATAAAACTTCTGCAAAAGGCTATCATCAATGTCCCCATCGAGCAGCCGGCAGAGGAGGTGAAGCCGGAGTTCGAAGGATGTATTCTAAGAATTGGGTGGCTTCTTCTCGTCTGTTCGAATGCAGACACAGCAGCCTGGGTTCGGGACAACATTGGCAACATAAGTCTTATGCCATATGGACCTGTAAAAAACTCTTTCGAAGAACATGTGGTATTATTAAAATTTTTTCTTCTGGATCTATACTTCAATGCTTAGAACGATCTTTAACTTCGCTGCCTTCATATGGTGGCCAAAGCTGCTGCAAACTGGTGCAATTAAGCAGAGCGACAGGCTGCAACGTCTAGCATGCTTACATGCCCTACTGCGACACTAGAGGCGATTATTGGTCTACCTTCCTGCATATTTTCACCAAAAACTTCAGCAGCAATAGAAGCTCTTAGGTTTCTGACCTTTAATGGCGGTGACACAGGCCATTCTAGTATCATCCATAACATCCCTGGCATCGAGATCTACAAAGTTTCAGATTGTACGACCACGGTTTTACGCTTTGGCAGACGCTGAGAGAAAAAAATGATCTTGCCCTTACCTTTAGTAATTGTATTCATGGACTATGCCATGCCTACGTGAAGACAATAATCTCTAGTAAACGTAAAGAATATTAAAGGACTAGTTAGTTCCTCTTTTTGTCTCTAAGTCTTTATGTTGCAAAGTTTGCTTCATTTATTCAGCATAGTCCTGACTAGAGCGCATAAAAAGTGTATGGGAACTGTAAAAAAGAGAACTCTGGTTGTGAGTGCTGAATTTTCTTTGCACATCTCATCTCACAGAAATATTTTTATTGTTTTCGGCACTTGACACAAATGTATTTTATTTTACAATTTTTTTTGCAGAGCTGCAAGCAAATGCAGAACAAAATAGACGATTGTTTAGTAAAATAAGTGCTCATATGTGTCAAGTAGGCAAGAAATTGTTCCGCATAAAATTCGATGTGAGTAAACCATTTCATTTTTTAAGAATCATTATTTTTGTAATTTTGATTATTTGAATCATACCGAGCCACAGTTTTTGAAGCTACCTCCATTGCATTCTAATTTTATCCACTTAAGTATGTTTTAAACAATCCATTAATATTGTTATACATTTAAGTCAATTAGTTTTCTTTTAACTTAAAACGTATTTTAATAATGAAATCCTCTTTATTATTATTATTGCGCTAAATTTTTAAGCACGTTTCACATTTCATGTATACAATGGGTTTTGTAGTCATTGCCATTAAACTAAATATTTCAAAAGTTTATGCCATCAGGGAAATCCATTTCACATTTGCAAAGCAGCAATAACCTTCGAAAATTCATTCATGAATTATGGCCATATTAAGATGCTGCGTAGTTACTGCAACTAAAGGCGCAAAATGCAAAATCCTTACAAACATACACACACACACACATACATATACATGCACACAGACATGCTGACTGACAGCCCTGAGAATATATAGAAATAAGTACGCTTGAGGGCGCACTGTTTCGCTGGAGGTCAAATCACGCAAAAAATAATGCCTTAAAAACGTCCAAATTACAAAAAAAAAAAAAAAAATTCTTTTTAGAATGTGTGAGTCGTAATAATAACAAATAAATAATAATAGCAGACGTTATAAAATTGTATATAAATGATATGGAGAACGCAGCAGCTGAAAGGGATAAACGTTGTCTGCGTTTCCTGTCATAAGTAATATCACGCATACGCCATGTTGCACACTCGAAAGTAGTATGAGAATAGGAGACAGCGCTGCTGGCAAAATAGAGAAAATAGAGAGAAAGAGAACGGAAGAAACTGCAAGGTGACGCTACACTGAGAGAATAAACAAATTATCGTATTAATATATTTGACTTTTGAGTTAGAAATTGTTCTCCATTAGAAATCTAAAATAAAACCGGAATCTTCTGTCTCTGGCTAAAGGCTGAAAATTATGAAATGAACTCATAAAATAAATAACTGCTGTGGTCAGAGTCAACACATATGTTAAAACTTTAAGCAGTCTCGATGTAAGACGCTAAAATAGTCGAATTTTCTGAAAATTTCACGGACCAGTGTAACTGGGACTCTGGAAGGAATAACTATTCTATTCACGCCCAGTTTAAAAAATTATAAATCGTATAACTTTTGACATGTTTCTGGGTTTTTTGGAATATTTGACTTGAGGCCCAGTTAGGCGCCCGAAAAAGGTTTTTTAAAGTACTTTTTTTTATATATTTAATTTTTTACTTTAGGTTAATTTTACTACATATTTACGTGAGTACAAATACGTGATTGCCCTTGAACCCGAAAAAGTAGACCTTGAGACTTAAAATTTAATTTTAAAAATGGTTCAAAAATATTTTTGACGTGTTCAAGGGTTTAGCTAGTTGTAAATTAAGTTTATTGTAACATCTCGACTCCCAGCAGCACCATTACACCCATAAAAACTCACTGTTTGCTATGCATTTTGCTATGATGGCATTATCGGGTCGTACTTTTTCAAAAATGATGAGGGGCGCACAGTTACCGTGAATGGCAAACGTTATCGTGCAATGTTAACCGACTTTTTCTTTCCAAAAATTGAATGAAATTGACATTCTCTTTCAACAAGATGGTGCAACATGCCATACAGTCAAGGTTACGATGGATTTATTGCGTAAACAGTTCGGTGCTTCGATAATATCGCAAAATGGCCCTAACAAGTGGTCTCCAAGATCGTGTGACTTAAGTTACTGTTAAGTCTAAGGTTTACGCCATGAAACCAGAAAAATTGATGAGCTTGAGCCCAACGTTCGAACCATTATTGCTGTTATTCCAGCGGAAATGTTGAACCGAATCACCGATTGAATTTGAAGGGTCGTAGAGCTTACGTTGACCTGGGTGAAATATCGAAATATCAAGGCTTTATCGAAGTTAATTTAATATTGAAGTTCAAGGTTATAGCCAATATTTTGTCTGATCCTTTAACGATTAGAATCGATATGACGATAGTATCGATTGTTTTAGAGTCTTGAAAAGTATCGATATATTTTTGAAAATTTTCAACAAAATATTTTTATGATGATTTAGGGTCAATTTCAGAACGTGATTGATACACTTAGCCATTTTAGAGCTTTCGGCACAATACTTTTTCGTTTATAGAAGACTTCTTCACACAATTTTCCGACGACACAATTTTGGAGAGTAAGGTTGGAGGAAACAAAAAAGCAGCTACATCGAAATTTTAAATATATGTATCGTGCAATTAATTTAGAAAGTTTCAAAATCATATTACCTACACTTAAAATCGAGTTCATGTTTTTATTATATATTTTCCGATTGGGACTATTTGATTCAATTTGGTTTTCAATTTTAACATGAATAGAGTAATCGCTTGCTAACAATGTTCGTAATTTTATTGAAAAATTCGAATTAAGTATTTTTACGTGTATTCAATTTTTTACAGTGTACCAAATCAAAACAAAAGCCACCTACAATGTTTCGCATCATGAGATAACAAAACCAGATGAAGGACGCAGTGTTGCATGCAATTAATGCAACACGCTTGAATTGTTGAAAGCCCTGAAACGACGAAATAGAGACGCATGGAGATGAGCAGCTGTTTTATTTACAATTTTCGGCAGGCTTCATCAGCGGCAAAACCCAAACAGAGAGAAATGTAAAGCAAAACAAACAGAAATTGTTAATACTATAAACGTAATTTAAATACCCTACTTATGAGTTAAATGGATTGTGAAGTGGCTTCAAAAAATCATACAATTACATTATTTTGACAGTTTTAAACAGCAAATGTAATTCAATACTTATGTTTATGTAGGTACTACTAAAAAAATTAGAAAATACCAAATTGTAGATGTTTAGTTCGACTAATGCAATTAGAAAATAGTAGCATTAAAGCAACGTAATATGTTAGCTTTAGTAAATCCGCTGCTCAAATGATCATCAGTGGCATGGATAGTACTTCTAGAAGGGGGTTGGGTGGTGGTTAATGGACTGATACAATCCAAGTTTACCCAGTGTGAGCATCATATTATTGACATGCAAAATTCTTAAAACCAAGAAAATCGTAAATTTTAATACCTTGAAAGAGCGAACAGACAGACGGACATAGTTTAGTTATTTTTTGACATTCGTAAGCAGAAATATTTGATAGAACGAGGCGAGTCCCAAGACGCGTTACAAAATCATTATACCTAACATTCCCGATGAATATGTAAAACACAAATCGAGGAAAAAGTAATAAAGAGATGAGAGCAATTTTAATGCTGGAGTTTCCATTACACGTAAACGCAGCCTAGACGAAGCTCAAAACACGAATGCACAACTTCATTATCGTGTTCGGTTTATAACGTTCGTCAGTTTGTTCCTTTGATTCGTGTTTGCAAGAAAAGGCTTCAACGAGTGCGACACATGAAATGCATTTTCAGTTTATTGCAAACAACGAACGAGTGCAGTTCATAGTGCAAACGAACCGAAACGCCGAGTCGTGACAAAACCGAGCTAAGCCGAATGTAAGGCGTGGAAGTAATAACAAATACAAACAAGTGCAGCGCAGCCAGTATAAAAGCTAACAAAGAAAGTGAGAGCGAGAGCGAGCGAACACACAACATCTTTTTGTGAGTGTGTGTGCGTTGTGTGTGTATCTGTGTGTCTTGGTTTGTTTTCGTATCAAGTGCATCGAGTATAAAACGCTAGCCTAGCATAGATACCTACATTTTATTTTGTATAAAAAATAATAAAAACAAAAAAAAAAAATTAAAAACACGCAAGGAAAACAATTTTCCAGCCGTGAAAATAGAGCAACCTTTTGACAAAAACAAAAACAAAGAAAAAGTAACAAAATAGAAAAAACTGCAATAAATATTAAAAAAAAAAAAAAAAAAAAAAAAAGTATTTGAAACGAAAGAAGAAAATCAAAGAGTGTAGCGCCCGAGATACAAAATCTTTTAATTACATTAAAATCCAAATACCGAAAGCGCCATAAAACCTCAAAATGTCGACGTTACCATTTCTGTTGAGCGTCGCCGATGAACTAGACAACATTCACTCGCAGTCCATATGGACGACTTTGGACTGGCTTCCATCCACATCGCCAATATTATCGTACGCCCACCATACAGCTATCGCTACCAGCCAGCACCGATTGGATGGAGGACCGACATTCGCGTTATCGTTCGCACAGATACTATTCCGAAACAACACAGAACAATCTCTACGAGACGAAGGAGGAGGACGACGAGGATGAGCAACAGCGACATTACGATGATGCCAACATTATTGCTGCAGCGTCTGGTAAAAAGAGGTGAAAATGAAGCGAAAGCAACAAATAGATGCAACGCCGCCGATGTTGACGCCGCCGATGCAGTTGAAAATAATTTGGGTGCCAGCACCTCATCCGCCGCAGCAGCAGCTGCAGCAGCATCAGCCGCTGTATCAGAAAAATACAACGTAGCGCTTAAAACCTCAAATTTAAATATACAACACAGAGCCACAAGCGGCGGCAGCATCAGTCTCCGCGGTAAATCGCCCAGCGATGCAAAACGCATTGATCAGCCAAAGGGGGACGATGATAGCATCGATAATACGGTGCGTATGTATAATCTTTCGAAAAAATGTTGCAAGAATTACTATCGTCATGCGCTCGAAACTGGGCCCGGCGCTGCTAAGGGCGCTGTTAAATGTACCGCTGAGAGTAGTACAGCCAATTCATCATCGGAAGAGAGTTTACAGAAAGTTTCGTCACCCATAGAGTTCTTGACTTGCTTTCTGGTGAAGAAATCCCGCGCGTCCAAAAATGTTGCCTCCAAGAAATCGTAGAACTCGGTTGCCAAGCGCAGCTGCTGTACCGCTGCTGGCGCTGCTGCTGCCAGTGAAAGTGGTCGTAGCGTAGCTGCGGCCAGCAGTGGGCGTAATTGTTTCTGAATATGGACGCGGGTCGGTGTGTTTGTGGGTGGTGCATGGAGTTGGTTACAACGTTGCGGTGAGTTACCCTCGACGGAGCCACCAACGTTACCAGCAACAGCAAGAGCAAGAATTGGCTATTAATGAGAGAGATTTTTTTGGGACGGAAGACATGAAAACGGTACGAATTTTGGCATTGCACACGCCGCCGACCTGGTGTCGAATTTTTTGCTAAGAAAAAACTTCGCTTGGCGTAAATTATTTTGGTTTTGCAGTTTTTTGCATGCAATTTTTTTTTTTTTGGATTAAATTTTTAAAGCAGTTAATTAGTGTAAAAGATTTTTTATAGTATTTATATACATAAAAAAAATTAAATATAAATAAAATAAATATGCAAGTTGAAATAAAAATTGTAAAAAAACGCTTAATGCAAACTTTTATTAAAAAAAGTATACAGTGTGGTGTAAAATTATCAGAATTTGGTGAAGTGTGTGAAAATTCTAAAAAAAATAAAAAAATTATTATTGTTAAACTAAATAAAAAATAAGAAATTAAGTGAAATAAAATAAAATTTAATGTTGTAATTAATAAAATATATTGTTTGGGTAACAACAATATTCTATACGCACAAAATTTTTGCTAACACTTTGGTAATGAGTATTTTAAAAATTTATTACAAATAAAAAAATAATAATAAAAAATAAAAAATTTAGAATTGTTAAGTTTTAATATTGAAATAGTCGTAATTAATTCAACTGATTTTAAAATCCTTGATTACAAAAAGCTTAAATTATTTTTATATATCCTTGCGCTCTTTTTGTATAATTTGTTTTTTTAATATTAAAAGTTTCTTGTAAACGAATGCCACGACGCAATTAGCAGAAGGTGTAGTATTCAAAATTGTTTCTTACCATTTTGCTTAATCTACTGTGGTGAGTTTTATTCAGTATTAGAGCAAACTGTGGTGAAAAGAATACAAAAGAGTACAGAAATTAAAATTCTGTAAGTTAGCAGAGACGGAATACTACACCTAGTATAATTAAAACAAGGCGTACTTGCCCAAATGCAAAGAAATGTGTACTCAAGCGTCTGGGAAGAAAATATTTCAATCAAAATTCTTGTTGGTCGTGCAACACTTTTCTGACATTTTTCAAAGTTGCAAATTTACAAAATCTTATTAATACCTTTTATATCTTTGAATATTTTTTCGTTTCGGCTTTTATATTCCGAATCAAGTTAAAAAAAAAAATAATTACAATATTTATGGAAACCATTCGTGATTTCAAGCAACAACATCACGAAATTCCCAAAAGTATTGACAAGGTTTCTAATTTCCAACCAATTTACCATTAAGTGTAATATTGGATTTAAATTTATGAAAATATAATAAATATACGTGAGAGCCATTTGAAACTTGAATATCATTTAAAAAACATATTAGAATTCTGGGAAAGACTTCGAAGATACGTGTGCATTACTGAGTGGCTTCCATAGAAAGAAAATTTTTGATTAAAAATTTGACGAGGCTAAAATTACACAGCCACACCAAAAAAATGTTTGACATGTGCGGCGAATCAGTGGGGTCATTTCTAATGTATATTATCCTTATCTGAAGACATAATTCCAAAGTTAACCCGCGATTTCATTCTAACCTCAAAAAACTGAAATTTTTGTAGTAAATTTTTCAAAAAAAATTAAGAAATTTTTTTTTAAATTTTTCAAAAAAAATTAAGAATTTTTTTTTTAAATTTTAGGTCTTGTGCGCTGAACCAGGGTTATCATTTCTTATATATTTTGGGTTGCAGAATTCAAATCTAACCTAAAAATTGAACAATTTTTTAAAATTTTTCTGAAAAATTAAAAGAAACACGACATTTTTTATAATTTGAGGTCTTGTGCGGTGAACCAGGATTTAGAATTCAAAAATGACCTTTTTAAAAATATTGCTCAAAAAATATTTCGAAACCATCACTTCAACATTTAAAAAATCTAGTCAGCAGTGATGTATTTTGAATATTTGAAACCAAATACATGTCCAGAAGTTCGAAACTAATTCAATTTTTTTTTTTTTTTTTGGAGAAAAATTTTCCAAAATTGAAGGTTATAACAGAAGCCCGAGCAAACTATTGAGTTCTGACTTCAGATTAGGTTGAAGTGATTCACAATACATTAGAGATGGCTACCCTGGTTCACCGCAGATTTTTTTTTTTTTTTTTGAATGAGTGTGTACCAAAGAATCCGGTTTTTTAGGATAGAAAAATAACGCGTACTAACTTGATATTCTGTCTACAGATACGGATTTAGCGATTCAAAATCTATTAGAAATGATCCCTCCGGCCACATCCTTTTTTTTTTTTTTTGTATGGCTGTGTTATCAAATCGATGTGTTAACTGGTTTTTCGTTATGGAATTCAGCACTAAGGATTTAGAAACAATCGTATTTTTGTTAGTCAAACTTTTAAACTGGATGTTCACTAATGAAGTGGGCTGGATTAAAAGATAGTTTTGTTTCCCAATTCATCCGTGATCCTCACTACTTTTTCAGCAAATTTATACTTAATGAAAGTAAAGGGTGTCCCAGAATTAGCGCAAGTTCCAGAATTAACGCAGGATTTGCAGAAAATTGCTGGCCACTCTGAAAATTAACAATTTGACAGCTGAAAAGTTTAGGTCAAGTATAAATGGTGAGTTACACGGTAGAATTTTGTTGGGGTTGCCAGCACTTTATTGCAAATCTTTCGTTCATTCTGGGATACCCTTTATAAAGAGCAACGTTGGTCTTAAACAGAATCTTTATTTTTTTCGTAAAAATTATATGAAATAAAAATTTAAATGATTCGTTAAAAAAAAAAAAAATAAACTATCAACAATATAAAAAGTCGGTTTCTAATAGAGCTATTCAAAAATAAATAAATATTTACTTATTAAGAGAATTTATAAATGTTTAACTATTTAATATAATTATGTATAAATTGCAAAACAATACAAAAAAATTAACATAAAAATGCAGATTTATGTAAAAAATATCTACGTTTTTATATTATTGCTGCAATAATTTTACACAGCACTGTATGCGTTGCTTTTGAAAACCCCATTTTGAGGTTTAATTTGTTTACAAAAAAAATTTGCTTATAAAGCAAAAAAGAAAATGGCTTAAATACGAAACGAAAAACTAGACAACTTAATTAGATTAGCAGAAAAAAAGGCCAAAATAGAAGAAGAAGAAAAAAAACAAAAGAGAAATAGTATCTACAATAAATATAAAAAAAAAAGGAAAATGTTATAAGAGAAATGCTAAATTAAATGAACTAAAAAGGCTAATTACAAAGAAAAATTGCGAGCTATGCCATGAAAAAACGAACGAACAAGCAAAAAAAAAATTTTAAGTAAGATTTGCACCCATAAAAAACAAAAAAATTGGGTCAAACAATCCGAAAAAGAAAATCCCAAAAAGAAAATACAAACACACCGAAAACTTTATAAAAATATATTTGTATTTTTTAATTGAATAAAAAATGAAATCAAAACTAATTTATATACGACAACAACAACAAGAATTTGAAAAATTTTTTATACGTTTTTTTATACCCAAAATGCAACAGATCAAAAAATTTTTTATACAAAACAAACAAAGAAGTTTTTAATTGAAAAAAAAAAAATTAAATAAATAAAAAAAAAAATAAAGAATATTGAAATCGAAACATGCGAAATTAAAATTGAACAAAGAACAATTTCCATGAAAAACAAATCACTCAGAAATATTTTGTGTATTGAAATGAAAACACTTTTTTGCACTTCAAAAATTAGAAAAAAAATTAAAAAAAAAAAAAAAAAACATGTAGAAAAAAGGCAAACTAGGAAAGCGGAAATAGCGGAAATGCTGGCGGGAAATGGGTAGTGGGCGCCGCATGCAAGTTAAAACTGACAATGTCAGTGGTACAAACAGTTTTACTGTTTACAAGTTCGTCAAAAAAAAAAAAAAAAAAGAAAACTAAAGCAGGTGGAAAATGTTCGAAAACAGAACAGGGTTTGGAAAACCAATTGAAAAGGGAAAACCCATGTAACATATTTACAATTTTGCTATTTTCAAACAAGACAACTCAATGAAAGCGAAAATTTTTTTTGCTTGAGTACAAATTAACTTAACTGAAAAATACAAAATGTAAAAACAGAAAATTTTATACGCTTCACATGCATAAAAAATTGAATAAGTGAATTTGTTGAAAGTGTTTGATATGAAAATTGAGTTGAACAATCTTAGTCTTTGACGACTTTTCCACTACGATTACATTTGCATTAAGGAATCGATATATGATATTTGGTAAAAATCGAACCGATAGTAGAAATCGAGTTATCGAAAGCAACGCAACATATTGGATGCATAAATGTTTGGAACATAAATGAATATGTTACAAAATTGATATTTGCTTTTCGATTGACAAATGTGCGACGTCTTCAATACATCAAAAAAATTGAAAATATCAAGAAAATCGATTCCGATTTTTGGCAAAATTTAATCATGACTGATGAGGCCCATATCATTACTTATGGATATGGTAAAATAATAACAAAGTGATATAGCTATTCCTCACTCACTCACTCATTTAATGTAGACCCTTTCATCATTGGAATGAAGAAAAACAAAGTAAAGAAAGTGTACTTCAGTTACGCTCTCTCTGAACAGATACATGATTTAACTGTTACAAGGTTATGTAAAGCGCTCTTGCTCTCTCAATGTGCTGCGTACCAACGCCAGTCTTATTTCATTGTTATGAAAGCAAAAAAGAAAACGTAGTAAAAATTAAAAGTAAGCTATCTCTTAAGCACTCCGTTCGCATAGTACCATCGTTTCGTTTGAAACCACCTTTAGACTTGTCATGCAAGAAGTCTTGCAAGACATATCATTTAAGACAACTGCGTCATATGTATGAAAATGTCGACAACGACTTTTATGGGGCAGTCCTGAGTTTGTCATCGAAGAAAGAGACTAGTCATCAACGCTTACTGTTAATCAGCTATGTGAAACAAATATTTTGACATAAATTCTATCAAAATAATTTTAGTGTGATTTGTTAAGTTGAGACACTTATAATAACTCAAAAAGTTTGAAAGGTCAGACACGCAAATAATTTGTATTAAATTCCATAAAAAATAACATCAAATATTATCTTAAAGCGTGACCATCAAATTTTTTTAAATTCAAACATTTGTCAGAATAAGTTTGAACAAGATTTTTAAGATAGTATTTGAAAAGTGGATATACAAAGTTCAATGCTTGAAATTATAAAAACATTTGTCGCATATTTGACCAACAAATTTAAAGTTGCAGCTCAGATACACAAATATTTTGATCAAATTTTTACAATTTTCTGTCACTTTTTATTGCAACTCAATGAGATTTAAAATAATTTTTAATGCAATGTGATGTGAAAATGTAAATTATAAATATTTGATTCAAATTATTTACACGTCTGAATGCGATTTATTTCAACAAACTTTTTATTTAAAAAATTTGAATCAAGTTGATAGCTTAAATAAATGGAATAAAAATTTGATTCAAATTATTTGTTTCAAAAAACTTTTCATTTAAAAATTTGAAACAAGTTGATAGCTTGAATAAAATGGATTACAAAAATTAAATTTGAATTGAAAATTATAAAAATTTGATTCAAATTATTTGTACGTCTGAATGCGAATTATTTCAACAAACTTTTCATTTAAAAATTTGAAACAAGTTGATAGCTTGAATAAAATGGATTACAAAAATTAAATTTGAATTGAAAATTATAAAAATTTGATTCAAATTATTTGTTCGTCTGAATACGATTTATTTTAACAAACTTATTATTTAAAAATTTGAATCAAATTGATAACTTAAATAAAATGAATTTAACAAAATTAAATTTGAATAGAAAATTTTAAAAATTTGATTCAAATTATTTGTACATCTGAATACAATTGATTATATCAAACTTTTTATTTAAAAATTTGAATCAAGTTGATAGCTTAAATAAAATAGATTTAACAAAATAAAATTTGAATTGAAAATTTTAAAAATTTGATTCAAATTATTTGTACATCTGAATGCGATTTATTTCAACAAACTTTTTATTTAAAAATTTGAATCAAGTTGATAGCTTAAATAAAATGAATTTAACAAAATTAAATTTGAATACAAAATTTTAAAAATTTTATTCAAATTATTTGTACGTCTGAATGCGATTTATTTCAACAAACTTTTCATTTAAAGCTTAAATAAAATAAATTTAACAAAATAAAATTTGAATTGAAAATTTTAAAAATTTGATTCAAATTATTTGTACATCTGAATGCGATTTATTTCAACAAACTTTTTATTTAAAAATTTGAATCAAGTTGATAGCTTAAATAAAATGAATTTAACAAAATTAAATTTGAATAGAAAATTTAAAAAATTTGATTCAAATTATTTGTACGTCTGAATACGATTGGTTTAAAAAAAAATTTTCATTTAAAAATTCGAATAAAAAAAATGGATTACAAAAATTAAATTTGACTGTCAAATTTTGGCAGTATACTAAATGTGCAAAATAAATATAAAACAGTGGATACTTGAGATAAATGTGAACATGGCTGTATCTCTTATAGTCTACAAAATCAAAATAATAAACAGACAGATGAATGGACCAACGAACAAAGCTATATAGACTCTGCTTATTATATTCATGTACGCTTTGTTATTAATTATTTTGTTTGTTACATACATTCGCTCGAATTGAATATACCCTTTTACTGTTTGTACATAGGGTATTTTAAATTCAAGTACATTCTACGCATTACTAACAAAAAATCCTATACTGTATCCTTAAGAAAAGTTAGTATAAAATAACAGGACACTATATAGTTTGAGTGTCTCAACCTGCATACAATGTTTCTTATCTTTTTGTGTGAAGGGTAAATAAAAAAAAAAAGAATCTAAGCATGTACAGTTTTTACATTCATACAATAAAACTTGTACTCATATTTACATGTTACATGCAACGCAAAGGACGAAAGGACATTGAGCGAAAGAACAGATAACCTTGTGCTATTTTCTAATAAAACGAATAAACGAAAAAAAAAAAGAAAAAGAAACCAAAATTGTAAAGTGAGTCAAGACTAAACAAAAAAAAAAAAAAAAAAAGTCTGCACAAAAACTCACTCAACTTAATTTGAATGCAAACGCCGGCTGCGACTAGTTATGAGATACAAACTATAAAAATGTTCGGGGGTGTATGTGTAGGCGAAGAAGCCAAATGACAGATAGTGAACTTGCATACGTGAAATATGAATGGCATTTTCGTAGAATGACAAACTGGCAGACAGACAGACAACTTGAAGTGCTTTAAATTGTTTTGTACTAAAAAACAACAAAAAAGTGAATAATAGATAAAAAAATCATATTTTCAAAACAATTAAATTTTTTGAAAAAAAATTTGCATAGCTCTGCAAAAATGTATCTTCTAAATATATTACTGGCATATGTATCTGAACAGTAAAAAAAATCTATTGTTCTGCACTTCAAAGCCTAAAAACAAAAAACTAAAAAAAAGATACAAATTTACACAAACACACACACACAGATACAAATGTAGTTACACATCAGTGCACATTTATAATAAAAGCGAAAAAATAGTAAATTATGCATTACTAACTTTAAGAATGTTCGTCTAAATACAAAGAAAAATATATCTCAAACAAAAAAATATTTATATATATTTCAATGTTCAAATTGTATTTTAATTGTTAGCTAACACAAAAAAAAAAATAAAATAAAAAAGATGATAATTGATATACTATGTACTCGTATGTATCTAAAAGATATAAAATTGTTGTATAGGAACTGTTTGCACTTTATGTATTTGGTAGATGCGCAGCATATAAAAGAAAAAAAATATATAATATAAACCGTTTTAACTCATACACAAATATTTACAATGCATAAATTTACTTAGCATTAAAACAAAAAAAAACTATTTAAATATTTAAGCTTAAAGATGCACTAAAAAAACAAAAACAAAAAATTGTATGCATAAATGTTTACTTTCGATAAAAGATACACTTTAGGAAGCAGCAATCATCTTCAAAAAAACACACAAACTCAAAACTCGAATAGAAATTCACACAACTTGAGATTTATGTATTCAGTTGAATAGTTTGAAGTACGAACTTTAAAGCGTTCGCCACACTGTATAAGTTTTGATTTAAATTTAAATATTTTTATAAGCGAAAATTACAATTAAATTTTAAATATTTTTATTGAATTTTAATATTAAAATTATTATTATATTTTTTTTTGTTAAATAGTTTTATGAGAATTTGGATAAGTCTTTTTTTTTTTTTATTTTAAACAGTTTTTTATAAATCTCAATTTACATAAAAATATTTATCAGTCAAGTCACTCAACACATACAAAAACATGCAAGCATATCATAAGAAACTATAAATTTTCGAACTTTTGAAATAAACTAAAATAATAATAATAATAATAATAAAGAAGAAAAACAATTAAATTCTTATTAAAATGGTTTTCATTTATTTATTTCTAACTAGCAGATACCCGGCGTGTGCTACTACGTTGTATAGGCGTTTCGGCTGCTCTTTCAGCTCTTTTTCGTTTCGCATCTGCTGTGTTTTGTGCAATTTCAGTTCCTTTTGATGGCATTTTTAATATTTTTTTTTTTTTTTTGCAGCGCTGCCAAAATGGGCTGGGGCAAACTTAAAAACATACTAAAAAATACCCTTTTTTTATCTCACCCAAAATGTATTCTGGAAAGCTGCAATCAGCTGTTTTTTGTTTATGTTAAAAAGCAAAACATTTTTGTAAGAGAAAATTATAAAATTGACTTCTTAAATGAACCGAATATGCATTATGCATTGTTTCAAATGTAACCGGTATGGGGCTCATCGGTTAGACTTTTTTAACGTAAATTGCGGACATAGAAATACTTTTTTTTTATTTGATATATATAGATTTGAAGATTTTGCTTCGTAATTTCGACGTAACTTCAGCCCGGCATAGTTAAGACAATTCTTCAGAGGTTTAAAATTGATAAGGGTTGTTTGTAGATTTATACAAGGGCTTCAAACCGATTTTGGACCGGAACTGTTTTTGAGCCGAACCACAGTCGCTTGCTTCGAACCATATAAGAGGTAAAAGTCGTTCGGTTTGAACCGGTTCTCCATTTCTTTAAAAGAAACCCTTTCTATTAAATATTATAATATTCTAAAATTTACTTGAGTGTGAGCATGTTGCTTGAGTTTTTGGCGAAGTATATCGGAAAATGTTGAAAATGTTAACAAAACTTCTCATAATGTGATTTTATTTTAAACCAGTAGATACGGGTGGTCTATAAATTTAATGTGGACCTTTTTCCGGATCGTCAGTTCATCTCAGCAAATAAAAAAACAATAACTATGAGCTTTTGCTCTAAGTACGCCTCTTGAACATTTGAGGAATATAAATTAATCTGAATGTCACGTTCGGATCGGTGAATAGCGCTAAGTACGATAATTTTACCAGAAGATGTGATTTTACTACAAATGTTATACCTACTACTGTTCAGTAATAGAGGTGCTCATTTTTAAACATATGCATTACTTGAACCGTTTGAACCGAACCATGGTTAAAGTGTTTTGCAACCCTGATGTATACTCTTTAGCCTTTCCGTTTGTGGAATGTATGTAACAGGCAGAGGGAGGCATGATAGACCCTATAAAGTGTATATATTCTTGATCACCATTAAAAGGAAAGTCGATATAGCTATATCTGTCTGTCTGTATGTCTGTCAGTCCTGCTATCTGTCGTATGAAAAAGATTTTCTCGAAGACTTTAAGAGATAGGGCCCCAATATCGAAAGAAAGCCGTCATGTGATCACTAACAAAAGGGTTTTCTATAGCCTCAATTTAAGGGGTACCCTAGACTGGTCCAAAAATACATGGAAAAAAATAATAACAAAATTTTTAAATTATTTTATTTAAATTAAATTAAATTTATTTAAATTTTCCCACCCCCTATTTTATCGAAAATAAGAACACCCTTATTTTTTTAAATGGATAATATTTAACGGTGTCATGAAGCCCCTGAAGATTTTCATTTAAGTTATATGGGAAAAAAAATACTTTTTCGTAGATTTGATGTAGAGACCTTTACAATAAATATATTTTTTAACCGGATAGCTATGATTCTTTTCATAAATGGACATAGAAGAACATCCAATCATTTATTAAATAATTTTTATATATTGACATTTTTACAGGAACTCTAAAAAATTATTATTTTTTGTTTTTTTATATTTTTAAGCTTTTGGGTTTTTATTGAGTTCAATATTTAAACATTATATAATAATAGTTGGATGTTCTTCAAAGTCCATTTATAAGAGAAATGTCGTTATCCGGTTATCTACGAAAATGTGTTACTTTTTAATGTATAATACATGGAAAACTTCAGAACAAATGAAATATTGCAACATGACTTTTTGCATAAAAATCCAATACAATAAAGTAATGTATGTAAAAATTGGGTACAGGATTTCTTGGAATCAAGCATACTCGATATCAGCGTTCTTTCTTGATTTTCTATAAGAACTGGAAAATGTATTATAGGGGCTAGGCCTAAAAGTGAGCTTGACTTATTGTTTCTAACATACTCGTACAAAGCAAACTGAACTTTTATATATTTTTGTTTTTAAATATTTAAACATTCACAACTGTTTGTCAAAAAAGTACCCAAGGAGTAAAGGGGTATATTAAGTTTGTGCAATGGAGGAATGTTAGACCTTACAAAGTATATATATTCTTTATTATAGAATGGATCAGTCTGTCAGACTATAAGAGATAGGGCCACCATTTTTGTAACTTAAACTCTTCTGAGTCGTCCCTTACAAAAGTTTTTTTAGTTCCATTTTAAAGGGCAGTCCCCATACAAATTTACCCCATAAAATTTTTGCATAAAAACTCCTACTTTTTATTTAGGAAGACTAAATTTAGTTTAAATTATTCCTATCGTAGCCCCAATGAAATATCACAATATATGTGTAGGTTCAAAAAAAATTTTGGATATAGCCCCCAGATGCTAGTGTATCTTTGAAGGGGTTCCCAATGTTTTGTTCTTGGGCCAGTTACACCGAAAACGGCGTCTTCGTTGGTGAGGGACCCGTCTGGGTACCTCGTACTCCTTTTCAGATGTCCAAGTTTTCTTGCTGTTCAATCAATTACTCTTAATTTTAAAATTTTTACATCAATTTTACAATTTGGTTGTAATAAATTGAAAACAATGACTAAATATTAAAAATTTTTAATAAAGCTTAAAAAAAATTTTTGTTTTTCTGTTTTAACGCCACACATTAAAACGAGTTTATCTGATATGAAGCAACAAAGCGCTTGTATATTTCTCAATTAAGCAAAACGAAAATATTTCAAATAAAACCCTAAAAGTATGCAATAAATGTGAAATTATGAGAACACATTAATAATAAATGTGTCATGGAAATCTCTTTTCAGCTCACTTCGAGCGAATTTATATCTAAATACAAGCAGTTAACATACTAAAAGTTTCTTTTTTTTCAAAACATTCCATGTTAATTCCTTTTAAATTGCAGATATTTATTGACGAAAATAGTGTAACATGCAATTTCATTTAATTTGCAACGTAAGCAATTTATTTATAAATTAAAGAAAGAAATTATTTACAGCACAAGAGAAAGCCTAATAACTTTGAAATACATAAGAAAAAGAAAATCAAATTGAATGAACTTCAATAAAGCGACAAGTAGGCTGATTTCCTTAGCCTATGACTGCAGTTAAAATAAAGCACAAACGAAATGAAACCTTTGCAAACGTGTTCGCGTCTGACAGCCACAGAAAGTGAATTTTTTATAGCAAATTTATTTCTACTTGCAACACTTTAGCACAAAATTGACTTCGAAATGAAACCCAAATAGCAATGAAAGTGAATTTAATTTTTTTTTTTACTGCAAACACGACCACAGTTTGTAGATACATTTATTGCATACCTTTATATAGAGCAACAGCAACAGCAACTAAAGACATGTGGCAGACAATAAAAGTGCATAAGAGACGAAGTGAATACAGGAGTAAGGAAATACCTTAAGACGATGACGACGACGATGAAAGTAAAACAGGACACTAAAGAACTGCGCTGCACTGCACTACGCTGCAATGCGGCGTGGCGTCTATATACAGATACAGATGCATAGATACACAGGATACAGATACATTTGTGTTGCTCACAATTGAAAGTATGTTACTTGTACGAATACCTATTATAATGGGCCAACCGCAAAAAAAAAAATATATATAACCAACAACAACAATTAGCAACAAAGTAAAACTATAATTGGTCATTGAAATGAGCAGAGTTAGCGTAGAAGCACTGTGGTTTCAGAATGGATCAAAAATTAAATACAATAATTAAAACTAAAATCGAATTAAAACTTTTTTATTACTTTAGATGTATTCGCTTTAATATGGCATTAAATTTTTGCATTCGTTCGCATTTCAACAATTGCAAATAACGATTATCGAATCGTTATTTGCACTTATTCCGATAAATAAAAGTAAAAAGCATTCTACGATTTCATTGGACGGATAGAATTCCCAATGAGGAGCCACTCAGAAGAAGGATCATGCATCAGAAGTGGAGATGGATTGGGCATATACTTCGTAAGCCCGTGAGCAACATCACTCAAAAAGCCATGCAATGGAATCCTCTTGATGGTAGAGATCGAAGAAGATGACGTCCCCGAGAAACATGGAGGAGAACAGTGTCAAGGGAGCGACGAGAAGGACTTCACATACCAGGGTGGAGTCAACTTGCAGCCCTTGCAGAGAACAGGACGAGGTGGAGAGCAGCTATTGACGCCCTATGAACAATTAGGGTTTCAAGAATCAAAGAAGAAGAAGAAATATCGATTAATTGAAAAGTTTTGAAAAAAAATCATAAAACTACGTTTGCCTAAAATATATATATATATAGGATCTGAAATAATAATATATATAATGTTTGAAAAGTCTAAATTTTTTCTTTCCAAAACAGGTTGAAAAATAAATTTCGATTCGTAGTTGACTGAGTTATTACTACATAAGTGAAAGAGAAGAAAAAATTAGTTTTTTAAACATATGTCCAAATTTTTTGAAGTGTTCCTCAAATTCCAAGTCATCAGTTTTGTTTTACTCGACTAGACCTACAACCTCTACTATAAGACTTCCCAGCTATTTACATTTTTTATACCCTGTACCCAAAGAGCGAAAGGATGAAAGGGTACATTAAGTTTGTATGTTACAAAAAAGACCCTATATAAGTACTCGTATATAAATTTTTGATCAGCAATGAAATGGAAGTCGAGCTAGCTATGTCTGTCTCTCCGTATGTTTGTCCGTCTGCTATTATGCCTGCCGTATGAAAACGATTACCTCGGATGAAATAAAGAGCTACCAAATTTGAATCTTAGACTCTCCTAAGCCGTCAAGTGTTCACATGTTAACCATTTTCCTTTTGTTTATTTTCAGGGGCACTCTCCAAACAAATCTACCCCAAAATTTTAGGGTTTTGCATAAAAGCGTCTTTGGTTCTTATTCTATGTAGTCTAAAATTATTATAAATTATGCCTATCGTAGACCCAATGAAATATCCCAATATGGGTTGGACCAAGAAAAGTTTTTGGTAACTACAACCCCCATACATATTTCTCCAATTTTATGATTTTGTATTAAAATCCAAAACAAAAAGGAATGGTTCTGATATAGGAATCAACTTAAAGAAAATAAAGATTGGGTGCAGGGTATCTTGTAGTCGGTTACACTCGACTTCAGCGATCTTTCTGGCTTTAAAATTGATGTCCGTATATTTAAATTTACATTATCTCGGTAAAAAAAATCAGATAGGATTTCAATTGTTATTTTAGTATTATTTTTAGCGTCAAATTTGAAATTTCTCTTTTCCTCACTCTACTTTTCCTTATTACCTTGTATCCCTGATTCAACGAGTTTGTTTTAAACGAGTAATTTTATTGTTTGGAAGTTTTTTTTTACCGAAATGAGTTGGGTTGCCCCAGATAATAATCAATTAGATAGGGAATTGGCGAAGAAACTTTTGGTGTTACATATTTCAAGACGTCCAATATTCATGTGGGACCACAGTGCATTGTAAGTGATTCATTCCGACTTTTGGTATTGAAGCAAAAAGTGGGTGTGTAAGTGGGCGTTGATAGTCAATTCGTTTGCACTTGTTTGCATTGCAACAAAAAACCAACTGAATTATTTATTTTTAAACTGGCCTATATTGAATACAAAAAACATTAAAACAACAACAACAAGAACAACAATAATAGAAAGACGATAGTCAGTTAGATTAAACTCGATTATTTTTGTGTGCTATTGAACCTAAAAGAAAACGGGGCGTATATACATATGGAAATTAGATATAACATTTGTTCATTAGGGTGGATCAATGTTTTTCGCGAACAAGCGTATAGCAGGATATTCTTTGGGGCATTCTAGGAACATTTTCCTAACGAACCATAGTTTAAAAGTCAAATCTAACATTTCACATTTTCACTTAAAAGTTAGCTGCTAGTCTATATACAACTGTTAAAATGTTTCTATGTCCGTTATGGAGTTTAAAACCGTCCAAGCGATGTGTCTTAAACCAGTTTCATTTGAAAGGGAACACTGCAAGTATAATTATAGACCTCTAGAACAATGAATAACGATATTCGGGCCATTTTTGAAGTCGATTTTCGACTTTTCCTTGCAAAAATATGTTGTTTTTTTGTATGTTTTTTTTTAATTCCAACATATAATCTCGTTGCAATTTTAAAAAAATGTATTTCTTGTGTTTTTTTATCTTTTCATAATAAAACCAAAAAGTACAAATATACCACCGAAGAGAACAAAAAACAGCAGATGCGAAAAAACCAGAGTGAAAAGAGTAGTCGAAACGTCCGTTCAACGTAGTGGAACACGCCGGGTTTTCGCAAGTACTTCTTAAAAATATACTATTTTCTAGTTTACACCTAAAAGAGCATGTTTTCAGGGACCTATTACCTTAATTTTGAGGCGTAAAATATAAAACGTTTGAGGCAGAAGGAAGATTGATAGACTCTATAAAAGTATATATATTCTAGAACAGCATTAAATGATGAGTCGATATATTTATGTCTTTTAATCCGTCAGTCCGTCTGTCTGCCCTGACGTCTTCCCTATAAAAAGATTATCTCGGAGACTTTAAGATATAGGGCCAACATATTCGAATCTTAGACTCTGCTTAGCCATAATGTAATCCATTGTCTAGCCCTATTTTAAGGGGTACCTCCCATACAAACTATACGCAAAATTTTTTGTTGTTTCATAAATACTTCTGTGTTATATAATCGTTGAACTCTAAATTTATTATAGATTAAGGCTTCAATAAGCAATAAAAAAATATGGGTATAGCCCGATACAAATTTACCCAATTTTTAGACTTTTTGTATAAAAAATCCAATGAAATAATGTAAGGTATATAAAAATTGGATACATTGTATCTTGTAGTGGAGCATACTCAACTTTAGCAATCTTTCTTGTTTTATTTATTTCCATAAATCGACAATGGATAACTTTATGAGAATGAGCTGTACATCATTTGCAAGCCTTTTTTTTTTTTTTTGACTCGAACTAATTGACTCACCCTAATGCACATACGTAAGTATTTTTAGTAGTGTTACGATTTAAGTTTTTGTTTTTTTTGTTATTATTTATTTTTAACGCTGGCATTTAAAACAAGGCTTGTGTGAAAAAGTGCATTGAATGTGCAAAAACGGTGGCAACTCATTAAAATGCCAAAAATGACAGCAAGTCATAATCAAAAAATCATGCCATACTGCAGCGTACTCGTTAAAGGACATTTAAAAGTCTGACGTCTTTTCATAGTCGTCTTCTTGACATTTGTCTTCTTCGTCTTTCTCTTCTTCGTTTATGACTCCGACTGTCTTCTATGTCCGTCCAACCGTCTCTCTCTGTTGGTTCGTTCGTTTGTCTATCTGCCACTAGTGGCGACACGTTCTACAGCAAGGATTATGCCGGCTTCTCGTTTCATGGGTCATATGCATTTCTCAGCAGCAGTAATGGCGACGCCACTCATGTCAACGCGTCGCGTAGCGTCGCGTTGGAGGACACACATTTTTGAGGCGTCCGCTGAAGGTCACAAAGTGAAATTTCTCGAAAAACGTTGCGCTGCACTTGAAAAACGTGGTCGTCCTTACGGTTTCGTTTTTATTTTGTATTTTTTTTTTTGTTTTTTTTAATAGCGCCGTATAAATGTCAACGATGCCAACAAGTTTTTGTGTATCGTATCACTTTGTTTAAGGTTTTTCATTTTTATGGAAGCTAATGCAAAACATTTAATGCCGAAGTTGACCATGATTGAAAATTTTTCATTTTTGTCAAACTGGCCTTGTTCGCTTGCAGGACATTTTGGCAAGGTTAAAAAAGGCAGCCAAGGGCCAAGGCGAATGCAGTTTTGATATAAAATGCAGCAGTTGCATTATAAATTGCAATTTAATTAATTAATTTTTTTTTTTTTTGATTTTATTAAAAATAAAAACAAGGAAAAATGTTTACTTCGGTGGAACCGAAGCATTAATACCCGCCACACGAATCTTTGAATAGTTTATGTGTGATCTTCAGTGGCTTATATACATTTAAAAATATATAGACGAAAATAATTAATTTTTCATACAAAAGTTCAAAAATAATCGGTGAGATTGTATGGGGGCTATTTATAAAAATGGGCGTGGCCTCTTGGTTTTGGAATTGGATGATATAAGAAGTGTTTTTACCCAATTTGGAGTAAATAAATTCATAAATAATACCAATTTTTATTCAAAAGTTGGAAAATGGGCGGTAAATTTGTATGGGGGCTATACCTAAGAATGGGCGTGGCCCCTTGGTTTCGACTTTGGATGACAATAGAAGAGTTTTTACCCAATTTGGAGTGAATACATGCATAAATAATACATATTTTCATACAAAAATTAAGAAATTTTCGGTAAATTTGTATAGGGGCTATACCTTAGAATGAGCGTGGAACCTTGGTTTCGACTTTGGATGACAATAGAAGAGTTTTTACCCAATTTGGAGTGAAAACATGCATAAATAATACATATTTTCATACACAAATTCAGAAATTTTCGGTAAGTTTGTATGGGGGCTACACCCAAAAATGGGCGTGGCAACTTGATTTTAACATACAAAGTAGTCGTTGCCGAGAAAAGCTTAAGTTCCAAATTTCGGCGTAATATCTATATATCTTCATCGAAAAAAATGCGTAGAAGTAAACAGACAGACAGACAGACAGACGGACAGACGGACAGACAGACGGACAGACAGACGGACATGGCTAAATCGATTCGTCTCATCGAGCTGATCAAGAATATATATACTTTATGGGGTCTACGACGTCTCCTTCAATGCGTTACAAACTTTCCGACAAACTGAATATACCCTTCACACTATGTGTGGCGGGTATAAAAAAGTTCAAAGTGTGATTTTATAATTTAAAGTAATTTTTAAAATTTTATTTTACAAATTTTTTTTTATTTATTTTTTTTATTGCTATAATTTTTAAAGAAAAATTGTTACAAATCTTTCAAAAAAAAAAAATATATTTTTTAAGCCAAAATAAATGTGTTAATTTGAAGCAAAATATTTTATATTTACAACTCTTAGAGCAGCTCTTTGGCAGAACATTAGATCATTAATATTTTCTGTTTCATAAGCGCCTAATAAAATAAATATGTTTTTTTTGAAAATGTTGAAAAGTTTTTATTCGAGAGACAGAGTCAATCGCATTGTAAGTTGCTTGACAAAGTATTTAAATTATTCTCACATTTTTGTTGTTGCTTTTATTTAGTTTTGCGGCAAACATAAAACATAATTTAAGCGTTTTATGATCACACAAAAAACATGAATTTAAGAAAATCCAAATCGACATAAACAAGCACGAAATGACAAGTGACATTAAAATTATTTGTAAAAATGTCAAAAATATAGAAAAAAAAAAAATATTAAGAAAAATAAATTATAAAAGATTTTGCGTTGGAGTACAAAAAACAAAATGGAAACACATCGCATGTAGGTGAAAATATGAATTTAGAATTTTAAATTCTTAGGACAACAATATTTTTTATACAGAATTTCAGTGTAGTTTTATTTGAGATATTTACTTAATAGGAATGAGTGTTATGAAAACCCTTTTAGAGCCAAGTCACCTGAAAAGCTGCTTGAATCTCTTGTAAAATGTTTTTCACCTATACCGGCCATTATGGCTTTAAATTGATAAAAAAAAAAAAAAAAAATTTAATGGCGCTCCGGAACAGTGCCACAGTTGAGAGGATACTGGAAAGAAAATTGTATGTGAAAAGCAGAGATGAGGTATAGTAAAACAGGGACGTCAGTGTAGGAGTCCCCCAGTGAAGTGCTCTGAGTCCGTTCGTATACACGCAATATACTGCTGACATGCCAACGAGTCCTTATACTATGCTGCTGACACATACGGCCTTCTTAGCTAGTGACATCTCTGGTTGAATTCGTTAAACTCCTGTCTAATAAATGGAATATAATGTTTAACCCGGAGAAATCTACGCAAACAACTTTTTCACTAAGAAGAGTAGGTTTACGCCCAGTACATTTTGACGATTCACCTATCCCAACCAGTAACACTGCCAAGTACCTAGGTCTGGAGCTCGAAAGAAGGTTGACATGGAGACCTCACCTTATCAATAAGAAAATAATATTGAATGCTAGGTTGGCTACGTGTCAAGTCTCTTATTTATTATACAAAACCCCATTTGGTCATATGATTTCTCAATCTGGAGCACTGCCAGACATAGTAACTGCGAATTGATCCAGAAATTCCAAAACAAGGTACTCCATATAAGAGATTGGGAATGGGGTGGGCTTTTTTTGTGGCCGATCGTGGTTCAGTTTTTTTTCGTGTTCGTGCGGTTTTGTCTTTGAAAAATAAAATATTTTATAAAAAAACAAGGAAAAACGTTAACTTCGGTGGAACCGAAGCTTAAATACCCGTCACACGAATCTTTGAATAGTTTATGTGTGATCATAAGTGGCTTATATACATTTATAAATATATATTTGAAAATAATTACTTTTTCATATAAATGTTCGAAAATAATCAATAAGTTTGTATGGGTGCTATAGCTAAAAATGGGCGTGGCACCTTGGTTTTGATATTGGATGTCATTAGAAGTGTTTTTACCCAAATTTGAGTGAATAGTTTCAAAAATAATACCTATTTTAATACAAAAATTCGAGAATGGGCGGTAAGTTTGTATGGGGGCTATATCTAAAAATGGGCGTGGCAGCTTGGATTTGATATTGGATGATATTAGAAGTATTTTTTTCCAACTTCGAGTAACTACATTCATAAATAATAGCTATTTTCATGCAAAAAATTAGAAAAAAAACGGTAAGTTTGTATGGGGGCCATACCTTAAAATGGGCGTGGCACTTTGATTTTAACACTTGAACTGCTTAGGACTGAGAAAAGCTTAAGTTTCAAGTTTCATGTCAATATCTCTAAAACTGAGCGAATGAATCGCATAAATACAGACAGACGGACGGACAGACGGACGGACGGACGGACAGACAGACAGACGGACATGGCTAGATCGACTCGTCTCGTCGTGCTGATCAAGAATATATATACTTTATAGGGTCTACGACGTCTTCTTTAATGCGTTACAAACTTTCTGACAAAATGATAATACCCGTTCACACTATATGTGACGGGTATAAAAATTATTAAAGCGATGAACCCTGTATTTGAAACTCTCAAAACCATTGTCAAGGAATCAACCTACTAGGCTAACGTAAAAATTGTGTTTATTAGAATATAACTTTTTCATACATTTTATAAAAATTTCGTGTAGGGTCGGATCGGACCTTAGTTTTTTTTTTTTTTAAATAATTTTTCGTGTTGGGTCGGTCTAACACGGCCCATCCCCATCTTTACTCCGTACAATCTAAAATACGCATCCTTTCTATACGAAATGGAATATGCACAATGAGTTCGGAGTCCCTTGGTTCCATCAGGAGATCCCCGAAATTGCCAAAGCCTGAAGAGATTGGATAGGCACACCAACCAACCCCCATGTATAAATACCATCAACATCTTTTTCAAGATCAAATAAAAATTCTATGGCTATTCGATTATAAACAGTTAAGAAAGCTTGAATGAAAATTTGTTTTCAAACTCCTCATTTACAAAGCCATACTTAAACCTATGTGGACGTATGGCATAGCACTCTGGGGCACTGCAAAGAGAAACAAAAGGGAAAGAATCCAAGTCTTCCAAAACAAGGTTCTGCGCATTATTTCTGAGGCGCAACCATATCGTACAAATGCAGAAATCCACCAGGAACTAGAAGTCCCTTGCATAAGCCAGGAGGTGGCTAGGCTCACTAAGGCATATCTGGATAGGCTGGACAACCATGTCAACCCTCTGGCCATAAACCTGCTGGATAACAGTACAACGACTCGGCGACTGAAGAGGTTACACCCCCTGGATTTGTCACACACATAAACTTTTAAATCCTTCTCCCTCATCCATTATATAGAATTATGAACTTATATTTTTACTAATAATAATAATAAAAAAGATATATTAACAATTTTTACGAAATCTAAATAAAATAATACATACTTTTTTTAGTCTTCTTCTGGCAGAACGCCAAATTTGCACCGAAAAAAAGATATTCCAGATGACTAATTTGCGGCCGAGTCAAAAGATAAACGCAACTCATAAACAAGGCAGATGATCCAACATGAAAATTGAAAGTGATAGAAATGAGTTTAGATAAAAAATATATTTCTTCTTTATAATTTTTTCTGACAGATTGTGGAGGTGTTTTTTTTAGCAGTGCTGTTGTTGTTGTTTCTTTGTATGTCGCCCTTTATTGTATCAAATTGTTGTTGTTGTTTTTTTTTTTTTTTTTTTAGGCTTACATACAAATCTTTTGACAGCTGCAACAATGTTGCACATTAAACGCAACAATAAATGTATTTTTTGTATTTTTTTAACTATGACGCTTGGATGCGCTCTCAGATACATTTTCTACTAAATCAAGCAAAAAAAAAATAACGAAAAATATAAAAAACAAAATAAAATGCGACGCGTGCCAAAACGTTTTCAGTTGAGGGCGTACCGACAAACGCTTGCCATGCCCAAAATGAACGCAACAAATGCTAATTAAGTTTTGCTGTATCTGTAAAAATGTATCTACACATAGAATGTATCTGTATCTGTAATGAAAACCAGAAGAAAGTGCCTTTGCCCACGCCTGTACAATTATTTTTATTTATTTCATTTATTGCCATAAAATAACAAAAAATTAAATGCGAAATTATTTAACCAGATTCGTTTTTTTCCTATTGCATTTTTTCTCTCTAATAACTTATTCAATAATTACAATTCATTATTGTCAGAATGTAAGGCTAATGCTGTGTTACGCTGTTACTCAGATACATTTTGTTGTTTGTTGTTGTTGTAAATCAGCATCAGTAATCATCGTGAGCGGCATTCATTGCATTCTAAACAAGCTCAGACAGCGAGTCGGATTTTATCGCTGCACTTATGCCACAAAAAACACACACTACTACACTTCCTCCCTCGTTCTGTAATCATGCCACAAAGTATCTGAATACATTCAGATATAAAATTTTATTCTATTTTTTGATATATACGATGACTTTTTTTTTATTCTTCTTCTTATGTTCGTTCATTCGTTGTTGGTATTTATGCGTCATGCTCGATACATTGACTTTCCTCGTAAATTTCATTTTGGGAAATAAAAATTCTGTATTTCTGAGATACTATTTATAAATATTCTGACTAGTGCTTTGCATAGATACCCCCAAGTATCTATCATACAATATTCTTGTAGAGTGCGTGTGTGCGTTTATTTCGAGCGCAGCAGTCAAAGGGATTAAAAATATTAGTTATGATGCTGTTGACAAATTTTATTTGCCATGCTAAATGAGGTCGAGTGTGCTCATATTTAGTTCATATTTCTGAAGTTTTAATATTTTACAATACTTTAGCGCGTTAAACGTTAAGTTCTTGAGGTACTTAGTACTTATATATGTATATAGTGTATAAGGTCCTATGTTAATTGCTTAAACTTAGTTTCCAAAGCAATTGGTTCGGTAATGATCAAGAGTGCTTATACAATTTCTAGTATGCGAAAGATATTTTCTCCAAATGCTTTAAGTTCGTCTAACTTAACAGATTCAACACCTTCAGCTAAGCGAAAATGAAGTCAATAAAGTGTTATTTATTATATGTGTCTTATAGATGTCTTCAGTTTCAATTTGGATAAGAACAGAACACTATATCATATAGTCCTTGTTCAAATTACCAGCCTATTTTCGAGTTTTTATTTGAAAAAAAATATTTTTTTTATGAGTATAATCATTTCGAATTGAATTCATGTGACCACAACAAATATTATGAGGATCGGGCAACTGCAGCATGTAGCTCTCATACAAAATTAGCTAACAGTTTCTATTTTTTTTTTTTTTAGAAAATTATTGTTAAATCTGTAAAGTTAGAACCCCAAAATTATTAAAATTTTCGGAATTTACTGTTTCGCCTTTAGAATAGGTTCCATTTAAGCCGATACAACGATTTTAGCGGCTAACCCAATTTTCCATGGCCCGCTCATAGGCCGCCGGAGTTAAGGCCTTAAGCTCCTTCATCGAATTTTGTTTGATGACATCGATCGACTCAAAGCGCCTTCCCCAAAAGGCAATTTTAGTTTTGGGAACAAAAAAACTCACAGGGGAGCCAAATTTGGCGAATACGATGGTCTCTCGATGGTCTTCATTGAGTTTTTGGCTTTGTACTCCTGTAAAATCGAAACAAACTGAGATGGCGCGTTGTCGTTGCCCAAAATCAATGAGTTGTCCTGTCGCAATTTCTGCGACTGCTCTCGCGTAGTCACCTTAAAATATAAATAATAAATTTCAAAAAACCATTTGACCATTCTGGAGGAACTCAGAGAGAACCTCTGCACGATAATGACAGAAAACAGTTGCTGGCTACTTATTTTACAGAATGTATATACTTTTTATATGAACCCCAAAATAGTCTATAGACATAGGCTGTTTTCTATCATTGATCAACACCTCCTTAACGAAATACTATTTATGCCACTGAGAATCTGTTTATCTATATGTTTACCGTTTGAGACCGTTTATCTCTGAGAATGTTAAAGATAGAGTTACTAAACTATATTTTCCTAAACCATCTTCATATATTTTATAGGAAATTCTTTTACTTGTCTAAGTTTAAAGACTACATCACATATCACAAATCAATCTATACAATTTTTTTTGTAAAAAAAAGCTGTTTTATTTTTTAACCTAGAAACTCTAAACTTTGTATGAACGAAGATTTAGGAATTATTATATATAAGTTCCTTCGAGTGGTCCAAAAAACGGAAAAACATATTTTACAAATTGTTTATGCTACATACCTTTCCCTAGGATTGTTCTATATCGAAAATAAGAAGACCCATATTTTTTTTTTTTTTTTTAGTCGGATAATATTAAATGCTGCCGCCAAGCCTCTGAAGTTTCCCTTGCAGAAGTAATTGTAGCCCAAAATCATTCATTTTAGCTGTGGTTGCGATGCTCTTGAGAGCCAACTCATTTTCTTGCCACGAAGTCCACAAAGAGTAGCCATGACAATCCCAGGAAACCGACGCCATAGTCCTTCCAAACCATCGAGCCTCCTCGGCCGCTTTGGAGCACTCGTGCCGGCTTCAGCCCATTGCTGGGAACTCATTCTGTTTTCTGGTGTGTAATAGTGGATTCAGGTCTCATCAACAGTTACCAATCGACGCCAAAAGTCCGCACGATTCTGCATCAGCAAATCCAAACACTCTTTCGAAGTGCTCTCGCGTTCATTTTTTGGTCCGGACTGAGAATGAGCTTCGGACAACTTTTTCATAAGCAGAATCTTGCTCAAAATATGGCTTGTGCGCTCAGTAATATTCTTTGTGGAATGTACTAGCTCGCGCACCTTCACTTTCCGGTCAGCCAACACCATTTCATGTATTTTTTGACATTGTCTTCTGTAACCGCATCGGAGGACCTTCGGACTTTGTCGAAACCAATATTTGACGGTGTAATCTGACGGAGCATAATATTTATCTAACTATTCTTTTGTTTCTTTCGGTTTAAGAAAAAAAATGTTTTATGAGAGATTAAAAATCGTTTTTGTCCGTACTCAATATGATGGGAAACCCGTCAGCAACAATCTGCTGCCAACACAAAACTAAGGGGAGTATCGCACTGAAATTTGGCATGTCAGCCTAAATATGAACGGACTAAGAGGCACAAAAATTTTTTAAAGTAGTGGCGCTTTCTGGCGGTCAAGAAGGTTACTTTTTACCTCACCTAGTACATTGAAATTACTCATAGCCGGATCTCAGCTTCGTAGTGTTTTTAAGCAATTGGGAACATTGTCAGTGATAAGGCATTTTATTCTTTTTGTTTTAACCTTTTTTTTTTTAAATCAAGTTCAAAATAATGTTCTACAACGGAAGATTATAAATATCACTTTGAGAGTCAATTAGGAATACTCTGATTTCGTAGTAGAATCCACTCGATTGGGTGTTTTTTTTTTGGTTTTTAAAATAATTAGTCTGGAAGATCTCTGAAATTTTTTGTTGTATTGTTTTCTTTTTTTTTTTTTGTTTGGATTGCATTTTTACAATTATTGAGATATTTTGAGAAGGTCCAACACATCCTTTGATACAAATATTTTATAGCATCTTTATTACAATTTGAAAAAAAGAAGAAAAATTCAATGTACTTTTGTTCAACACTGTAGCTAATTTTTTTTGTTACATGTACCTATTTATGTATGTACTTACTAGATACATAAATAGAACTATACACATACACACACACACACACTCATACACAAAAGCAATAACAAACAATGCAAAATACTTATAGATTATTGCATGCAAATTGGTTTGATGTATTTGTTGTAATGTAATTATTACCAAATACAAGTTAAATAGTAGCAGATGGGTACACACAAGCACAGTCACACATACAAGTTGAGTTGACAGTTAAAGCGTTTTAGATACATTTTAAGAGATACAGCAACTGACATTAATATGTATACACATATACAAGTGTCGTCATAGCTGCCGTGGGCAGGTCAGGCCCATAAAAGTTATGTTGACGCTGCTGCTAATCTATTTGTACACTGAAATTGTGTTTTGCTGCTTGTTTTTTATTTTTTGCTATAGAATGTATCTTAACTGAGTGTGTGTGTGTTTGTAAATGTATCTCAAAATATCTGCGACATTTATTTTGATTGATTTTTTTTTTTTTTTACAAATTGAAAATAAAAACTGGAACATCTCTAATAAAAGTAAATAAAATTTTGCCAAATTTGGCATTTTAGTGAAAATAATATTTAAGACTTGCTTTTCGTTTTCGGCTGGATTTCCGGCGTTGCGTCATAAAAAACCAAAAAAATAGAAATTTAATTTTAAGCAAATAAATTAATATGAGATCGCATTTTTTTTTTTTTTTGCGGAAATGTTTCAAAAATATTTTTGAATTAAATTTTACTTTCTTTTTGTTTTCTGCTATCTGAACACTTCTATCGAAGGTTCAACCCCATAGGGAAGTATTATCAGTTTCCAAAAATGTAAATAAAATATGAAAGCCTACAATTAGCTAAAAAGATAAACAAATTTGTATATGCAAAACGCATGCGCAACAGCTGCTTTGTTGTTGTTTTTTAGAATGTTTTTTTTTGCTTTGTTTTGAGTCGCCTGGGCTGTATGTGACAAACGTCATTGCTGTCATTGATAGCGTAGCCCACTGTCAGCCACTGTGGAGTGTGTTGTTTTACTTTGTCTCATTTAATTAAAAGCCGCCACTTAGTGCCAATGACGAAATGGAACTGCGCAGCTGAGCTGAACTGAATCGAATTGAATCGAATTGAATAGCGTTGAACGTTTTTGCTATAAAAAAGCGTCGCAACAATTTAATCCAAGTTTAATTTGTAAAGCGCGGAAATCGAGTGCGGACGCAAGAAATCATAGAACCGAAAGAAAAAAAAAGAAAAAATAACGTGAAAAATAATTCAAGTGAACTAAAAAAAAAAAATTTAAAAAAAAAAATAATTTGTTGAAACGGTTCGCGTTGCTTGCTTCCTTTATCCTTATTTTCCATTAAAAAACAAACACAAAATGGCGCTCGTTCCGGCTAGCTCAAATGTCAACGATTGGGATTATTGGGATTATCGTCGTCGTTTATGGCGCGATTGGGATTTAATCGATTGGGATCAGCCATACTGGAAACGTTTGTCACGTGTTGGCTCTGCGCCAGATCTGAGTCGTGTCATTGTTGGCAAAGATGGTTTTGAGGCAAATGTTGATGTGCATCTTTTCAAGCCGTACGAGATCACAGTGAAGACCGTTGGTGATACGGTCGTCGTCGAGGCGAAACACGAGAAACGTCGCGATGGTGATAGTTTTGTTGGACGCCATATTGTAAAACGTTTTGTGCTGCCCCGTGGCTATTATCCAAATGATGTACGTTCGGAACTTTCATCCGATGGTATACTTACGGTACGCTGTCCGCCATATTTAACTGGCGAGCGTAGCGTTTATGTACGCCAAGTGGGTCCATCGTATCTGAGTATCAAAAACTGAGTGCTGCTGCGAAAATACAAGTTGAAGTACAATTAGGTGAACTTTTTTTAATTCGAATAGTCAGAAACTTATGCCAAACTATATAAATATCGCCTATATATTTCGTGCATCTGGAAATGTTCGAGATTGTCTATTTTTTAATTTTGTTTATCATAATTTTTGTTTGCTTGTTTTTTGTCTGATTAACACTTAATTATTTCAAGTGTATTTTTGTGTTATAATTTTCTGTGTTTTTTTTTTTTGTTTGCGGTTCAAGTGTATTTTTTGAAAATGTTTTTCGAAAATGTTGACATGCGAAATTGCACAAGTTCAATTTTATTTTATAAGCATTTTATGTAATTCACAGACTTTTATTTAATTCTTATTGGACTCTTTTTTTTCTTTGCAATTAACAATGAAATGAAAAATTTAAAAAAAAAATATTGATCGAGTTAATTGTTGAATAAATAAAAGTTTAATTTATTAATGAATGCAAATTGTGTTTTAATTTTCTTGAAAGCCCTACTTGAATAATTATTAGATCGTATTATATAAAAAATAGATAATTGGAATTTAGTTGAATGTGTCTAGTTCAAATCGAATTAAAATTGAGATCTATTAAATCAGAGGAATACGTTCATTGCATTCGTTACCAGATTAATTTTGATTCTATGTTTCAGTTTGCTTAGTTTTAGTCTAAAAGGAAAAACTTTAACTTCAGTGGAATCGAACCCGTCATCCGACATTGCATGTATCCAAAATTGCTATTCAAACTTGCATAAGTATTACTGGCGTAGATATCTTTTTGTGTAGGGAGGCGATTAGTAATTGGAATATTTATATATACCGATGGATCAATCTTTATCAGTGGATTCTTATTAATCAGGAGATGTAAAAATGGTCAGTGGACGTGGCACCCAACTAGAAAAACGAAATTGCGAATACATATTGCTAGGGGTGTGAAAATTATGATTTATTGGAAATATGGGCGAGATTCACTTTTCATGTGTTTCACTTATTTCGAAGTTTGTACGTAGTCACCGATGAGAGAAGCTTGAGTGTGAAAATCAATTTAACAGCTGATAATTTAGGGTTACAAAAATAGAGCGTTACACGATAGAACACGATATAATTTTTTTGGTTGCCAGAAAATTATGCAGTAATTCTGGAACACCTTATATAGGAAGCATTTAAACGAAAATTGAAGCCAATAGCTCCATAAACACCTTTTTATACCCGCCACACATAGTGTGAAGGGTATATTCAGTTTGTCGGAAAGTTTGTAACGCATTGAAGGAGACGTCGTAGACCCCATAAAGTATATATATTCTTGATCAGCTCGATGAGACGAATCGATTTTGCCATGTCCGTCTGTCCGTCCGTCTGTCTGTCTGTCTGTTTATTTCTTCGCAATTTTTTTGATGAAGATATTTAGATATTACGCCGAAATTTGGAACTTAAGCTTTTCTCGGCAACGACTACATGTGAAAGCCAAGTTGCCACGCCCATTTTTAGGTGTAGCCCCCATACAAACTTACCAAAAATTTTCGAATTTTTGTATTAAAATAGGTATTATTTATACATGTATCCACTCCAAATTAGGTAAAAACTCTTCTTATGTCATTCAAAATCGAATCCAAAGTGCCACGCCCATTTCTAGGTATAACCCCCATACAAATTTACCGCACATTTTCGAATTTTTTGTATGAAGTATTACTTATAAATATATTCACTCAAAATTGAATAAAACCACTTCTATCGACATCCGATATCAAAAACAAAGTACCACGCCCATTTTTATGTGTAGCCCCCACACAAATTTACCGCCCATTTTTCAATTTTTGAATTAAAATTGGTATTATTTATGAATTTATTTACTCCAAATTAGGTAAAAACACTTCTTATATCATCCAATTCCAAAACCAAGATGCCACGCCCATTTTTGTGTATAGCCACCATACAAACTAACCGATTTTTTTTTAACTTTTGTATGAAAAATTAATTTTTTTCGTCTATATATTTATAAATGTATAAAAAGCCACTGATGATCACACATAAACTATTCAAAGATTCGTGTGGCGGGTATTTATGCTTCGGTTCCACCGAAGTTAACGATTTTCCTTGTTTTTTCTAATATGAACTGGAAAATGTGTTTTAGGTTTGTATAAGAGCTATGCCTAAAAGTGAGAGTGTCACATTGATTGTAATACTCAAAAAGTTAAAACTGAGCGAGTAAATCTGTCCGTCTGTCTGTCCGTCTGTCTGTCCGTCTGTCTGTTTATTTCTTCGCATTTTTTTCGGTGAAGATATTAAGATATTGAGCTGAAATTTGAAACTTAAGGTTTTCTCGGGAACGACTACTTTGTATGTTAAAAAAAAGGTGCCACGCCTATTTCCGGGTATAGCCCCCATACGAACTTACCTTTTTTTTCGATTTTTTATGAAAATAGTTATTATTTAGGAATGTATTTGCTACGAATTGTATAAAAACACTTTCTTTGTCATCTAATATCAATACCAAGATGCCACGCCCATTTATAGGTATTGTCCCCATATAAATATACCGCCTATTTTGTGTTTTTGTAAGAAAATAGTTCTTATTTATGAAGATATTCACTCCAATCTGGGTAAAATCACTCCTACTGTCTTCCATTGAATGTACTACCGATATGACAAGGATCGGGTCTCTATAACTTACAGACCCTATACAACCTTCTACTTTTTTATTTTTTTTTCAAGAAATTTTTTGTTATGTTATGTAAAATATTACATATATACTTCTAATATTAGCCCTAACTTGAGATGTCCCCACCCAACCTCTTTGCGGAAAATAATGTTCGTCACTGATGATCATACAAATTTTGTGTGGTGGGTATTTGAGCTTCGGTTCTACCGAAGATAACGCTTTTCTTGTTTTTTTCTTGAAAACTCTTTGTTATGTAATCTAGGAACCCAAAACTTATGGGTTATGCCTTTACAATAGTCCAAATGAAATATACCGACATGGGTATAATATTGTACAAATCTACCCCAAGTCTTTGACTTTTTGTATAAAAATTCAATATTTACAGAAAAGTAAGGAAAATATATTTGGTACAGGGTTTTTTTGAATTGAGTATACTCGATTTCAGCGTTCTTTCTTGTTATACCCGCCACTCATAGTGTGGAGGGTATTTCATTAAGTCAGAAAGTTTGCATCGCATTAAAGGAGACCTCATAGACCTTATATATTCTTGATCAGCAAGAAGACTAGACGATCTAGTCATGTTCGTCTGTCTTTGTGTATGTCCGTTTTTGCTTAGTTCGCTTAGTTTTGAAGATGTTGACTGGATATTCGGAACTTAAGCTTTTCTCAGTTCAAGTGTTAAGGTCCTAAAAACTTACATACAAAGTCACCACCCATTTTTATGACCACTGATTTTTAGAATGTTCTGCGAAATAATACACATCGGCTATATTGAACATGGTAAAACAGTTAACTCCAAGTCTAATAGTGAATGTCGTTTTCTTGTGTTTATGGAATCCTAAATTGAAAACACGCTGGACTAAATATATTAAGCTGAAAGGAGGGTAAGTTCAGAAAAAAAAAAATCGTTTTGTTTTTGTTTAAAAAATTGCAGACTTAACAAAGTGCCCTCGAATTATCTTATTGAAATTGCAACAAAAACAATGGAATATATTCTCAAGTAAAATAAGTTTATTTTTTTTATTAACCAATTCAATCTTTAATTGAAATTCAAGAAATAAAGAAGGTAATTTAATATCAAATCTTATAATTGCGTCCCTTTCCACAATGTTTCTTTGGTTTTATCTTATTAGCTGCGAGGAAATGCGCATAATTATATCAGATAATGAAATATAGAATATATACATATGTATTCATATAAATCTTGATAGCGTCGCCAGCGTCAGTCTGTGTTGATTTCCGCAAACGACTTTTAGGGTAAAATAATAAAGATGAAAGAAAATCGAAAGCGACCACGTCTAAAGCGGTCCAGTCTGTGCGCAACCTACACACAAATGGCAACAACTTGCGTAGAGATACGAGTTGTAGCTACTTTTTTTATTTATTATTTTTATAGAGAAAAGATTTTTCCGCGCGATTGACCAAAGTTGGAAAAAAATATCAAGTTTATTTTGTGCGAAAACATAGAAAAACACACAAATTGAAATGACATTAAAATCGAAATGCCAATAAAATTTTCACATAAAATCACAATGGGCGGTCAATGTGCTCTCTCTCCATAATCATTCAGATGAGGTATGAAGGCCTTAGAATCGTAATTATGTCGTCAATCAAAAGAATTCGCGCGCTTAACTTAATTTTTAAATAGTTTCAGTAATTTCAGAAACAAAAAAATAAATAAATAAATAAAATAAAAACATTGTAGTATCTATTTCGAATTTATTTTATTTTTTCAACGACGACATATTGTGTGTTTTTTATTGTGGAACATGTTTGGCAGCGCCAAATAAGTCCAACCAGATCCGCGCTTTGAGGCATTGCCACACCTACGCGCTAATTTCTCGCAGCCCAATGAGTTTGTTCTATATAGAACTCATGTAGTATCTACTTTATATAGTATATATTTATAATAACATTCGAGTATATTTAATTGAAAACAATTCAAATGCTGCTACTTAGCTGCTTATTTGTTGTTTTTATATATTTTGTTTATTTATTTATTTTTTGTTAAAACTTAACAAAACATTTCATTCATTTGACGGCGCATTTGAACCTAGAAAAAAAAAGTAAAACTTGTATGATGAAATAAGAAAATTAAATTAAATATTTTTTATGTAATCAAATAATGTTAATAATTATTATTGACATTTATAAGTATTCACGTAATGCGCAAATTTGACAGCTGTTATGGGAATTCAAAATTTTCCAGCGGGCGTTTCGTCAATTTTATTCGGGATGATTAAATGTGGAGGCGAAATTGATCGAGGCGAATATGGAAAGGCATTCAAAATGAATATTTTTAAATTATAAACAGGAACACTTGCAAGTTTATCTAAACATATATATTTTTTTTTTAATTTTAAGATTACTAAAAGTGCTTATAATATATTTGAAGGGAATATTTTGAATCATTTAATTAGAGCATTCACAAAAGTCGGTGTATCAGAAGAAATATGTACTGCAGAAAGTTTACAAAAAACATTTGTGTAGCATATTCTTGTATATGAGCAAACCCTGCCAAAAGAAATGTGATTTGCAAGTGGGACTTCAATTTTTTTAAATAGTCTTAAAAGAGATAGTTTCAAGCGTAAAGTTTTTTGAAAAATTTTCAAAATTATTCCATCTTGGAAATCAAAGTAATGTTTTTCTTTTTTAAATCAATATTCTCGAAACTGCGTGGTGGATTATAATAAAAATTACAGGTAATATAGTACGAATTTTGAATTTTCGCGGGTTACGTATATTCCAATTTCGATTTTTTTGTGGCGTTATGTTGGTACTCATGTCTCTCACTTATACCGACAAGCTCGGGCATTTTGAATGTTCACTTAATTGTTGACAGCTGCTTTGCTTGCACGTGTTTTGGATCGTCTTCGATTTTTACCTATTCAAAAAATGGATCAAAGAACCAATATCAAATTTTTTTTTCTGAATGGAATAAATGGAATAAAAATGTTGAAGAAGGCTTATGGGGACCGAACTCTACCAAAATCAACAACATTTGATTGGTAGGTATAAATTGTTGAAAGAAGGTTGCGAACGTGTTGAAGACGAAGAGCTCCCTGATCAACCATCGACCTCAACGGACGATGCTCACATCCAAAAAGTAAAAGAATTAGTGCTTGCACACCGTCGATTAACTAAAAGAGACATTGCTGATGAAATTGGCGTATCAAAAGCATCAATTAATACCATTTTGAAAGATGTTTGGGCTTGGTCTCGATTGGTACCAAAAATATCAACTTTCTTGAAAAACTGCACTGATCTTTCGTGAATTTTTCGAAAAAAATACTACCAATATCGTTCCGCAACCACCTTATTCACCTGTGTAACTTCTGAATATTTCCAAAACTCAAAAGACCACACCGAAGAAACCGTTTTGAGTCGATTGAAGACATTCAATGTTAATCTCTGAACGCTATGCCGAAAGAAGACTTTTTGGCACGCTTCGAGGACTTGGACGGTGGCATAAGTGTACTAAATCGAAAGGGGACTATTTTAAAGGGGACGAAATTGATGAGAAAGAATAAATAAATATTTTTTGAGCTATTCCATCCATTCCTACAGTAGTATTACAGTTATTTATCTTCATGGTAACTCAATGGTAATGAAACGACCCTCTATTATTTTTTTTTAGGAAGGTATAGTAAATCCATGAGTGCTCCGAAGAGTGCTTATTGCTACACCGCTTTGGAATGAGAGAGAGTTCCGTTCTTGCCTACATTTTATAAAGTAAATTTGGTATAAGGTTCTGTCTAAGCGGCCTTACAAATAAGGCAAGCCATGCTCGGCGTAAAAGGAATGGGAAATCAAAATGCGAGAACGGAGGCCTACCTCATTCCAGAAAGATAAGCGCTCTTCGGAGTACTTTGTTATCTTAATATTTGTACAGGTACTAGGGTAGTCTAAAAATACATGGCAAAATAACACTTTTTCGAAGATATAATTTTTTATACCCGTTACACAAAGTGTAAACGGGTATATTCAGTTTGTCCGAAAGTTTGCAACGCATTGAAGGAGACATCGGAGACCTCATAAAGTATATATATTATTGATCAGCTCGATGAGACGAATCGATTTAGCCATGTCTATCTGTCTGTCCGTCTGTCTGTCCGTCTGTTTGTCCGTCCGTCTGTCTGTCTGTCTGTTGCGATGAGTGTTACTCGGAAAGTTTTAAAGATATTGACCTGAGATTTTAAACTTAAGCTTTTGTGCTCCTAGTTAGTTTGTATATCAGGTGCCACGCCCATTTTTACATATAGCCCCCATACAAACTTACCACTTTTTCGATTTTTTGTATGAAAATACGTACTATTTATGAATATATTTAATGCAAATAGGGTAAGAACACTTTTTATGTCATCCAATGTTAAATCTAAGGCGCCACGCCCATTTTTATGTATAGCCTCCATACAAACTTGCCGCCCATTTTCGAGTTTTTATATGAAAACATTTATTATTTCTGAATGAATTCAATTAAATTTGGTAAAATCAATTCCAATGTCCACCTAAGTAAACACTTTCGATATGGTAAGGATCGGGCAAATATAGCATAAAGCCTCCATACAAATTTGACCAAATTCATCGTGAAATTTAATCTAAGCACCAAGTGAACATATAAACTATTAAAAGTGTTGTGTAACGGGTAATTCAGCTTCGGTTCCACCGAAGTTAACGTTTTTCCTTGTTTTTTTTTTTGTAAATATGTATTAACTATTGTATTTTTTAAAGGAACTCAGAATAGTCATAGCTCGAAATCTAGAACAGATACCTTAGTACTACATGTATGTACTACAATTTGTTTGTTATAATGTTTTTTGAACACCGCAACTTCATATCTCGTTTTGGTTTGAACTATAGTAATACTCCTCATAAATACAAAGTGGTCTAATATTTAAAAATACCTGTTCCCAAAATCTGTTGAAAGGAAAATATAATTGATTGGGCGCTGAGAAAAGCAGGTTGGTATCACAAAAATATTTGAAAAAGCTTTTTCGACACCCAAGTAAGGCCGGGTATTTTGACAATAAAAATAAACTTTTTTTTTTAGAAAATAAGGTGTATGTTTTGATAAGTCAGTTGTCGAACCAATAAAATTAAGGCGTTTGTGGCTTCAAAAAAATAATGATTTTTTTTTAAAATAAAAAATAACACAACTAAAATCACAGACAAGCACTTTTATAAATACTTTCCCATTTTTCAATTTCAAAAAAATAAAATTTTTTTTTTTAAAAGTGGACTTATTTACGGAGTATGTTTTTTAAATTACTTTACAAAAAATGAAAACGGGAAATACTTTAATAAATCAATTGTAAGATGCAACAATATTTTGCTTGATTAAACTATAAATTGATTATTTTATGCTTAACTAAAAAAAAAAAAAAAAAAAAAAAATTTAAATAAAAAATACTATTCATAGCCAATATGAAAATTTCTTCTCACGCACTTTAGCAGTTTGTCCCAACGACACACTCACCTAAGACAAAATCAACTTGATGATCTTCATCATCAAGTAGCACCAAGAAGAACAAAATGCGAACGCGTAAAAAGTATCTCAGACGTTGTGACATAAAAATAGTCATTTGTCGTCGTCAGCATCTTCACTATTCTCATTTCTCATTTCACAAAGATCATCGCGACTCGTTGTGCTCTGTGATCTTTTCCACGAACAAACAATTCGTTTGTGATTGCGTTGGAGAGATCATAATTTTTCCACACTTCTGATTTTGGAGACAAATATACAAATACACACAGCACAGCACAGTCCCTAGAGGATCATCAGCGCTTCTCTCGATGTCTTTAGCATAAATTTTGATTTTGAGTTGTTCTGAATATTAAATCGTGCAGCGTTTCACTTAGTCTTGCAGCGGCGTTCGGATCGTGTGGTACATTTTCACGGCAAATCGAATGGGTTTATCCTTATTGTGAATATACATATATATATCATATCTTTCTATAATATATATATAAAAATATATCTGAAGTTCAGGCAGTGATTAATGGCCTCCATTGTGAATAACGCATCGTATGAATGCCGTGGAAAGGCCTTCACTTAGTTTGCATGAGTTAATAGTGTCAAGTGTTTCGTGTTGAAAGAAGTGAACGTTTTAGTATTTAACTAAAATAAAAAAAATTTAAAATTGGAAGCAAAAAAAAAAAAACACTAATTCGTTTGCTATTTTTAAATAATCCATTTGGATTTATGTTTTATTTTGTGATTTTTTTTTTTTACTTTCAGCGAAATTAAAGTGCCCAAAAATAAAAAGAAAATATATATAAAACCAAAGAAAATGTTCTGAGGAAAAATATATCTTCAAATCACTAAATTTATTTTGAGTTGTGCTAGTGAAGTGAAAACAAAACATAAATCTTAAAATTTCCATCAGCATTCGCTGAAAGGATTATAAAAATGGCGGCGCGTTTTCTAATCTTAACAATTGCTTTAGCCGCGATTATCGGTGGTGAGTGTTTCCTTGACAACATATACAATTATAAATAGTTAAAAATAAAGCAAAAAGATTAAAAAATTTTACGAATAACTATCTAAATAAAAAATAGTAATTTTCTTTAATGATCTACAATAAGTCCCCATCTAATTAAATAGAAAATCTTTGTTGTATTTTAAGTGGTAAGGTTTACATAAAGGGTACGAAACTGTGTGGTTGCAGAAAAATCTTCTATCTCTTCAAATAATTTTAAAATATGGAAATTGCTTAGGATGATTTGCGATCACATCAACCCGTCGGCTTCCGCTCTTTTTTTTTAGTACAAATCAATACAAAAGGCGCCCTAAAGGCATCATCCGAATGATCTTCTTTCGCGGCATTCGATCATAAAATGAACTAATCAAAATATTGGTATTCCATTGATTACACAAGTTTACAGCCAAAAAGATTTTGGGTTGTCATGAATCTATTCCCATGTATTTCGAAGCGTAGCTTCCAAAAAATGGGACTTTTCCTGGTTATTACAACATTTCTTGAGAATGGATAGTTACAAAAATGGCCAGCAAAAAGGATCGTTCTTGAGATATCCTTAAAAATCATATTTTTATACCCGTTACACATAGTGTGAACGGGTATATTCAGTTTGTCAAAAAGTTTGTAACGCATTGAAGGAGGCATCGGAGACCCCATAAAGTATATATATTCTTGATCAGCTCAATGAGACGAATCGATCTAGCCATGTCCGTCTGTCTGTCCGTCTGTTTGTTGCTATGCGATCTTTTCGATGAAGATATAAAGATATTGGGCTGAAATTTTAAACTTAAGCTTTTCTCGGCAACGACTAGGTTAAGTTCCAAAATGAGAGTGCCACGCCCATTTTTAGGTATAGCCCCCATACAAACTTATCGATTTTTTTTTTAAATAGTAATTATTTATGAATGTACTCGCTCCCAATTGGGTTTAAGAATGATCGTTAGAAAAAAACTCTAGGTGGCCATTTTTCATGAAATCTATGAGAACCTTCGACAATGTCAAAATTTGTAATCTATACAAACATTTATACATTGTAAGCCCAATCTATACTAATCTATTCTAAAACAGTAAAGTTTATATAAAGACTGAGTGATGAATCGAATAATCAACTGATCAATTAGTTGAGGAATCAATAACACGGTGCGACAAAAACATTTTTTAAAAATATTTTGGATGGGACTAAGTGTAGGTTGTAGGTACAGTTAAATAGAATTTTTTTGGCATACTAGAATTTTTTCGCTTGCACATCGAGATTTTAAAATAACGGTAAAATACTTATTTTTCGAGGTTAATAGTGTTAAACAACTATATCGGAATTTTAGGATGAACATAGGCTATCAGGGGTGTCAGGGAAATCTCTAGTAAATCTGCATTCGGTTGGTTTGTAAATCTCTCAAAAAAAATCTCAGCGTCACAGAACTTCGAAAGACTTGATGGTTCGAAGATAGTTATGCCAATATCTGTAAGGGTTTGTCATCACAACAGGGTTGTCAAGAATAATAGTTTTTAAAACTATTTGAAGTGTTTTAAATCAATTTTTACAAAAAGAGTTATTTATACGTAGTTATTTGACTCTGTGTAGTTTACCGATATCATCAAAAATCAGTTATCGATTGTTGAATTTGTTATCAGTTTCCCACTAGCACGTATACATTTTTTATACGGAGCTGCCAACTCAGACCATTAATATTTTATGCACAAAGTTGTTTCGCATTAAATTTATGAATATATTAATATTTAGTCAAATTTTTTCTTCCATTATATCTCAAAATGCAATTACTTATATGATAAAAATTAACCTTTTAAAAATATAAAAGTGTATTTCGGTTGGTAATGCCTAAGAATTTTATTTGCAATCAATTGACTTTATCAAATCTCTAACGAAAACTTGAGAGATTTGAAACCAACCCAAACCTTAACACCTTAAAATATCATTTGGTTGAAATTGGGTTGGAATTGGGTTGCTAGATATTGTCCTGACACTTTTGTATATAGTATATTGTTTTGACAAAATGGGTGCATATTATCGACACAGAAAATGTTTCATATTTTTGGAAATTTTTGAAATAATGAAAACTCTTACATCTAACTAGGACCGAAAAATGTGAAATTCATTGGAAAACTAGACCAAGGGTGTAGCCTACATACATATATATGAAAGCGATATAAAAAATTTTCAAATATTTGAAAGTATTCGGTTCAAATTTTAGTGATTTCGAAAATGGTAATTTCGAATATCATTTCTTAGGTTTGCATTTTGTTTTGGCAAAGCTTGGGAATTTATAGAAAACTTATTTTTGCCAAAGACCAAAAACTTGAGGCTATTTGTAGAGTCAGAAACTGTGAATGCTTGGAACTATATTTTAATTGCCAGGATTTTCAAATAAACTATTTAATTATTAACTTTTTCAGATAATCTATAGGTAACATTATAAGTTTTTTAATGGAAAAAGTACAATGTTTGCGATATATACATCTTTTGGCTATAATTTTTATTTGTACGATCTGAACATATTATAGGCTCGTTCAAGTTTCTAAATCAAGCAACAAAACAGATTCAGTTTAACTTATATATCGTAGACAAAAAGTACATATCTTTTCGGATAGTCAGGCTGCCTTAAAGGCGCTTGACTCGTGCAATAACACATCCAAAACTATCTCCCAGTGCCGCAAATCTCTTAACGAGATGGCGGAGCAATGGGATATTTGCCTCACATGGATTCCGGGTCACCAAGATATATTTGGTATTTGTGAAGCAGATAGACTGGCCAGAGAAGGTACAAATTCCGTTATTCCTCCTGGGAGGAGTTCGACTGGAATTCCCATGGCCTCTCTGAAGCTGCGAGTGAAAGAGGAAATAAAAAGATTAGCAGAGACTAGAGGGACTACAAACCCAAATTGTATTATCTCGAGACTAACCAGGCCAGAGTATAGCACCAAACGAACAGCCCAGCTCATGCGCCACAATCGACAGACCCTATCCGTGATGGTGGGCGCTCTCACGGGATATTGCCTAGTGGGAAGACATGCCGTCCGACTAGGGGTAACCTCAAATGACTTCTGTAGGAGCTGTAGAAACGAGGAAGAGGAGGAGACAGTAGAACATTTTCTCTGCCACTGCCCAGCCCTTGGAAGAATAAGGTTTACCGAACTGGGTAGGCCGTTTCTTAATAGCCTGGCGGAGATTGCATCAGTCAAGATTGGTGCAGTAGCCGCCTTCATAAGGAAATCGAGCTGGTTCGAGTAGGAGGATAATGAAGATCATATAGTATCACAATGGGCCTTTTTGTCCTAGGTGACGTCGCGAGAATTCGCGGCGGCCATTCTTACCTAACGTAACCTAAACTAACTTATATATCGTATTTTCACGCTGTATGGTGTCTCTAACGTTAATAATCTTTGGAATCTTTGGAAGATTTAAATTGAATAAATAAATGTAGTTTAATTTTTCGGTCATAATTTATGTGAAGAATACTTGAAACTTATGCCGCATTTCCATTGAGCCGCGTTTTGTTATCGCGTTAACAATTTATCGAAAAACGCGGAACGGTGTTTCCATTGCGTTTTAGCGTTAGCGTTCGAGTTAAAACATCTGATTTTGTTTGTTATGTAGTAAAAAAAATTGTACAGGTTAAAAATTTTTTTTTTTTTTTTTTTGAAATGTAGATTTTTAATATAACGAGTGGATATAGGTGTTGTTCCTTTAGTAACTGCTGTCCAATACGAGCATGATAAGGTAATCCGTCATTTGAATATATGCAGCTGAAGCTTTTATGCAAATGTTTATTTTTTGCGGTTACTTTGTCAGCTGTTTTCATAAGTATGCGCAACTTACGATTGCCAAATTATTCGAACCGATAAGAGAAATCGGTTTGAAATCGGTGTGAAATCGGTTTGAACGCGTGATATCGAAAGTCATATTAGTCATATTAGTGAGTTTTTGTATTCATTCACTTGGGATCACCAAGTTTAGAATTTTCGCAAATTTTGATAATCTTGTAGCTTTTAGAAATTTCAGCATAGACCAGTCCAACAAACTCTCTAATAGTCCCTTTGTGATGTTTATTGCTGCAACGAGAAATTAAAGTCTTTATTTTATTGTGCTGTTTGTAATTAATTAATTTATTTATAAATACTAACTTTATGATACATTTTTAAAATCGTCAAATGTTTCAGCTCCACACTCCTCCAATTTCATTATTGCCATTGAACTTTTAAAAAATCAGTCATCGAAATGTTTTCAGTAAATTTTTAATATGAAAAGCAAATAAAACAGATTTTTTTTTTTAGAAAATAAATACATTTTTATATTCATTTACCGGCCGGCTTTCAAGAGAAATCATAAAAACTGCCATAACAATTTTTCGACAAAGCAAGCCGTGAAAATTTATTTGGCACTGATTTTTTTAAAAATCCCATTAAAAACATAAAATCGCGTGGACAGCAAAAGTCGTTAAATTTAATACTCATCACACATGTTATATATGTTTGTATATGTGTACTGAGTAGTAGTCGTTTTTGAGAATATGAGAACATCTTCTTACAAGAATAAATATATCTCGATTTGAGAACAAATTGTACTTATATGAAGAACGATTGATCTTGCTATAAAATCATTAATCATTATTCCTGTTATGCGTATAGAACATGTAACATTTTGGAAATGAAACATAACTTTTTGCGATTTCCGGAACACGATCTCAAAAATTTGTTCATAATAAACGAACAAATAAAAACGAATTCGTGAACGATTTCAAATGTTCTTAAAGATACAATATATATGTATGTACAATACACTAAAGCAAATTATTTATTTTTATAGCAACATTGGCGGTTTATGAGGATTGTGAAAGTCCACCACATGTAGAGCATTCAACATTCGACACGAGCGAAACGGATGACACTATTCAAGTTATTTACAGTTGTAATGCCGGATATGAGCTGCGTGGTGGAGCAGAGTTGATCTGTAACATTGATACGGACGAATGGAATACGGATCCACCAATTTGTGTCGACGGTAAACAATAACATTTTTTTTTTTTATGAAATAATCTTCTTAAACCACTCAAATATTCACAGTTAATGCTGATAGTCAAATTAATGATGCTGACATTTCGGAACGCAAACGCAAGATTTTGGCCATACCCGAAGATCCAAATGTCACCGCCGAAATGGCGCAGATACTCGATATGAGTTGCATACAGGCAAAGGTTTTTGGCACCGACAATACGTCACGGTGTAGTGCAAAAGTACGAACGACGACGCAAGGGCGAGAAATTATTTTTGGTTGCATATTATACGTGCAATGAGAACTTCGAGTTCGAAGATACCGAAGTAAATGCGCTCTACTGTCGCGGAAAGCAATGGGTGGGCGAGGTACCGACATGTATACCAACGGAGGAGTATGCCGAGGATGGTAAGTTAAATGAATTTATTTAGTATTTTTATTATTAATGAAAATTTTCTTTTCTACTTAGATTATGAATATGATGAACAAGGAGCAAAAGATTCCGACTATGACGATGATGCGGAGGACGAGGAAGATGTAGAGACACATGTTGCACCACCGCCACCACCGCCACCTGTGACAGCAGAAACTTTTGATGATGTTTTAGATACTACCGAGCTAAAACACGAAGCGCCAGAAACTGAGCAAACTGCATCTTTAGCACCACAACCTGAACAACCTGAAGTTGTTGTAAGCATTAATCATGACGTCGATAATAGTGTTGTGCCCGAAATCGATAGTGATGCTGAACCAGCTATGGCAACTGTTACGGATATTAATATTGTGGTGCAACCAACGCAGGATCCATATACACCGCGTTTTCTTTGACGACAATTGTGGACCGGATAAGGGCGGCTGTGCACACAAATGCGAACGTTTACTATTCCCAGGCGAAAATGAGCCACGTTTGAAGTGCAACTGCTTTGAGGGATTTACACTGGATGCGAATGATTATATCAGCTGTCATGGTAAAATAATTAAGATTCATTTTGCCTTCTTTCTAAACAGCTCTAAATACTTTCAGACATCGATGAGTGCCAAGAGCAAAATGGTGGCTGTGAGCAGCTTTGCAATAATCTACCCGGTTCCTTTGAATGTGCCTGCGAGAAAGGCTTTCAAATTGATACATTGACAGGCAACACTTGTGTTGGTGAGTAACAAAACTTGCTTCTCAATCATTTCATTTCATTCGAGTACAACTGTGTGCAATCAATTAACTTGGTACATATCGCATAACTTTACACATTGAAACTGTACACCGCACAACGCACACCGCAATGATGACAGACATCAATGAGTGTCTTTTGCGTAATGGGCATGGACCCTGCCAGGATACATGCCACAATCATGCACCTGGCTACAGTTGCACTTGTGATGCGCTGCCAGGTACACAATTAGCCAAGGACGGACATGCTTGCGAGGATGCTGGCGAATGTGCACGCAATAATGGCAATTGTACGCACATCTGTGTCGCCACACTCGGTCGCATCTTTTGCCTATGTCCATACGGGTTTCTTATGTCTGACGATGATAAAACTTGTCAAGGTTTGTAGCGCATCAATTAGGGAGTGGCAGCAGTGCAGCAATCATTAAAAAGGACATCTGAAAAGAAAAGAGATTAACAAAGCATTTAATAAGACAAAAATGTCATTTCATTTGCTTCATTTGCAGACATCAACGAATGTGCGCAACCTGAGATTGCAGCACAGTGCAGCGCAGGATGTGAGAATACGCCAGGCTCGTACAAATGCGTTGAGCCATTAAATACGCCAGATGAAGCAGTCGTGAAGAAGAAGAAGAGGAAGAGGCTGTTGAAGAAGAAAGCGAAGATGTAGTACCCCTCACTACTACAACGGAATCGGTTATTGTACGCATTGCTGAGAAGCTAGAATGTGGCGCTGGTTTTCGTGCATCCAGCGATGGTAGCCAATGTTTGGATATTGATGAATGTGCTGAAGGTTTGAGCGAATGTGAACATTGTCTGAATACTGCCGGGTCTTATGAATGCACCTGTCCACCCGGTTATGAATTGGCAGCTGATGAGAAGACCTGTTTGGACATCAACGAATGTGAAATCGTTTCGGATATTGTTGATACGGACTACGATTTAGCAGTGCCGCGTAAAACATGTTCACACATTTGCCAGAATACACCGGGTTCGTATGTCTGTTCGTGCGGTAACTTTTATCATCTTTTGCCCGATAAACGCACTTGCGCACCGGATAGCTGTCAGGATATCAATAATCCGCAACTGAATAAAACACGCTGTGCACATGAATGTGTAGATTTGCCAGATGGACGTTACGAGTGTGTCTGTCCAAAGGGCTATAAACGTGATGCAGATCTGCATAGTTGTGTAGTGCTGGAAAATGCCTGCATACGTGAAGATGGACATGCGCGTTGTCGTCCTGGCAGTTGTCAGCCGAATGAGAATGATACCAGTTTCAGTTGTCTCTGTCCACCGGGCTATTCAGATGAGATCTACAGCTGTCAAGATATCGATGAATGTGCCGCAGGTACACATAAGTGTGCGCATAATTGCTTCAATACGGAGGGTGGCTACCAGTGCGTCTGTCCAGCTGATATGCTGCTCGCCAATGACGGCCTGAATTGTATTTCCACCGATGTTTGCGCTGTAAATAATAATGGCTGTGAACATATTTGTAAGTCATCGGAGGGTGGTATTTGTGCCTGCGAGCCGGGTTATCAGCTTAGCGAGGATGGCAAGTCGTGTCACGATATCGATGAATGTCAGGAGTCAAATGGCGGCTGTCAGCAGTTGTGCCGTAATCTTCCAGGTGGGTATGAGTGCTTTTGCGCAGAAGGCTTCGAGTTTCTTGACGGTGCGCTTAGCGCTTATTGCTTTGATATCGACGAATGCGCTTTGGGCACGCACGATTGTGATGCAGGTTTGATCTGCGAAAATTTAAATGGTTCGTATACGTGTCTCTGTCCGGCGGGTTTTGCTTTGGGTCTAACAGCTGCGGTTACATATAGCGATATATCACATAGCATCATTCATACAACAGAATCGCCCATTTTATTTTCACAACAACATTCTGATTTATCATCGCAACAACAAACACAACCACAACCAGTCATACATGCTTGCCTCGACATTGACGAGTGCTCCATTGCTAATGGCAACTGCTCACATTTTTGCTTAAATTTTCCTGGTAGCTATCAGTGCGCCTGTCCGCCGGGCTATGAGCTGAGTGTTACGGACAATAGCACTTGTCTAGTAGCAAATGCTTGTCTTGTACAGAACGGCGGTTGCTCGCATATCTGCACGCATGCTGGTGTCACCTCGTATTGCTCCTGTCCGCCAGGCTATATCTTGGACGCTGCAGGCTTTAGCTGCTTGGATGTAAATGAATGCATTGCGCCTCATTATGGTAACTGTAGCGGTTTCTGCATAAATCTTATAGGTTCCTACGTCTGCGCATGTGATCCGGGCTATGAGTTAGATGCCGATGCGCATAGTTGCATTGATCTAAATGAGTGCATCCTCGGAACGCATCGTTGCAGCCACGAATGCATTAACAAACCTGGAAACTATGAGTGCGGCTGCCCTACTGGCTACGAGCTTGATGCTGATGCTCAAAATTGTATTGACTTGAATGCTTGTGCCGTGGAACATGGCTGCAGTCACAGCTGTACGAAGCTGCATGGTAACGATGTGTGTCAGTGTCCCGAAGGATTTTTACTCTCTACCGATGCAAGAACATGTATTGCTATGCTAGTAGGTTGCCCACCAGGCAGTCGACAGTCTAACGATGGCAGTGGCTGCATTGCGCTCTCCTGCGCTGTGAACAAAGGTGGCTGCTCGCATATCTGTGACGAACGCTACGGCTGCGATTGTCCGCTTGGTCTGGTGCTCGGTGCTGATAGCAAGACATGCGAGGATATTGATGAATGTCAACTGAGCAATGGTGGCTGTGAGTATAGATGCACAAATACTTTGGCTCCTTCGAATGCTCCTGTCCCGCTGGGCAACGTCTTGTGAACGATAAACAATGCGTTGCGGCGTGCGCAACAGGTTATCAGCAAAGTTTACTTGAGCACGGCGAGTGTGTGGATATCGATGAATGCGAACAACCTGGAATTTGCCAGTATAAATGTCTTAATAAGCCAGGCAGCTACGAATGCATCTGTCCTGCCGGTTATCGTTTGGAGCATGGACGCGAGTGTGTAGACATTGATGAGTGTGCCGTGAACAATGGCGGCTGTCAGCATGAATGTATCAATCAGAAGGGTAGCTTTCAATGCAAGTGTCCAGCAGATCAGCGTTTGGCTGCTGATCGTCACAGCTGCACATATCGTACTGATTTACGTGATCAATGTCCACCGTTCCAGGCGCCGGTCAACGGTGAAATAAGTTGCCATAAGTACCGGCACAAGCGTAAGCGTTTCTACAACACCAAATGTCGCGTCAAGTGTAATGCTGGTTACCAGCTGCAGGGTCCAGCTGTACGCCATTGCGATGCTACTGGACGTTGGGATAACTTTTGAGAATAAATGCTTGCGTAAGTTGTGATTGAATATAAAATGTCCTTTCTTAGAGTAACCCATCTAATCTAACCCATCCAATAGCTATACGTCGCACTTCTTCAACTCCAACAGTTTCATTCAATACACCGAATGCAGCTGCTTGTCCTGCGCTTGCTGCACCACGTTATGGGCTCATACAACCCGCTGCTTGCACACAGCGTGCCTCTTCCATTGGATTCAGCTGTTATTTGCAGTGTCAAAGCGGTTATATTCCGATTGGAGAAATACTTGCAACATGTATGCCACTGCTTGGCTGGTCGCTGTTGGGACAATTTGATTGTAAACCTTTTATGACTCCGATCTTTGGCAATCAAATACCCACAATGCAGCACAATTTATTAACTGCACCGCCATCGTCAATTGTACAACCCGTTGTACACAATCGCATTGCTAGCCAAACTGTAGCCAACAGACCAGCAGCTCCTTACATTAAATGCCCACAAAATTCGCTAATTGTACTCAATCAGGGTCAATCGAGTGCGCGTATTTTGCTGCAGAAGCCAGTTTTTAATGTTGATTTTCGTTTTATTGAGGCACAACCGGCTTGGGCAAAGCAATTGCAGGTTCATCTGAAGCCAGGTGTACACCATGCCATCTATAGGGCAAGCGATCCGCAAACGGGTCTGAAAGCAAGCTGCAAGACAACGATTACCATACAACAGTCTGCGCCGGCGCAGCTAACCAGTGCCATCGCACCACCCGCTTTAGATAAAACTGCCGTAAGCAATATTGGTACTGGTAGCTTTTGTACTCCCTCTTTTGAAGTGCAGCTGCGTGCTAATCAGAAATTGCGCTCAGTGGTTTGGGAGGAGCCACGCTTCGAAGGCGAATTGCTTAAATTGTATAAGTCACACGTAAGTAGCCATGTATTGCAATTATGTACTGCTTCATTCTGACACCTCATTTTCTCAGTTCCCCGGTGCGCTCTTCCGTGAGGGAACACATCCTATACAATATGAGGCAACAAACAAGGATGGTGTCACTATGCGTTGCAGCTTCAAAATACATGTTAAAGGTTTGTATGATAACTCAAAATGTTGACAGGAATTTAACGTTTATTTATTTTTTCCAAAAAATAAAGCTGCTGACCCCAACAGTGACCCCTCACCTGTTGCTCCCCTACGCATCAGCTATCCGCCAGTTGAACCGCTTACACATCAGTCAATATCCTTAGCACCAGCAACCGATTCTAATCTTTTTCCCGGTCATGAATCCTTTGTTATCTGTCCGGGTCAGCAACCCGTAAAGGTGACATCCAAGCAATCTGTAAGTTATTTCTGGCCACAATTGTTATTTCGCATTAATTATGATTGGCAAACTAGCACCGTGCACAAATTTTGAGTTGTCTCAATCGCTTCATTAATCATCAGCTTCATCAATACATAGGTTTGCACTAATCCCTAAAACGCATCATAGTCCTTTTAAAAAAAAAAAAACGTAGAAGCATTTTTAATTAAAATTTTTATATTGTTTATCGTCTCCAGGTGAATTTGCCCGTCGGTTGTACGCTTAAAAATGTCCACAAGACGCCTAAGCAACGTGAATATCTGAAACGAGGTCTATTGACTTCCAACTGGAATCCTTTCAGCAAATTTTAAATAATTTAAGCTGCTTAAAAATATATTTATTTATTTTTTATATTTATATATTTAATATGCATTTTGTAAACGAATAGAATAATTAAACATTTTTTATTGAATAAAGTCTTTGATTTACTCCTAAAAGTAATGCGTGAAATCCCAACGCATCGGAAAGTATAGTTCCACATGTTACGCTATGCCTTAATATTGCGAAAAGGTAATTGAAACATTTAAATGAAATTCTGAATCTGTTGCCTACTACTACTGTTGACTACGGGACAGTGGAACTCTAGCTAGAGCCATGCGCGAGTTTTCAACCACTTTGGCCGAGTCGGTGAAGTGTTTATTTACGGCAAAGACTACTACATACTTTGGAATCTCCACCTGGACTGGTTAGTAGTCGCTTGCTGCTTGTTCGTCACCGGAAACATCGTCATGCCCCGGAATTCACGAAAGGTTAATAGAGTTATGGTGACCTGCTGCATTTAGCTAATATAAACAGTGACTACCCAGTTCAAGAGACAGAAGGTTAGGAAGAGCGTTAAGAGCTTCCGAGGGAGAGGTTCGTCATGTTTCCGTAACTCCTACGCGGGCTAATCTCTGCACTCTGCTTACTTTGTTACATTGTACTGGTTTCTCAAATCAGGCCACCGGGCCAAGGCACCGTAACATAGAATAGGTAGGGCTACTGCTGTGTAGAGCCTGAAAACCATCACCACCAGCTCTTGCCAACTAGTTTTGTGCAAGAGTAGAAGGCAATCGTTGCTTTGCCCTCTTCTTGGATGTTATCCTTCTAATTTAGCTTGGGATCCTAACTTTGCAGTGGAAATTTGCGTTAGTGAAAACAATCAACTCTGTCTTTTCTCCATTGACTTCCAATCAACAGCTTGTGGCCCATTTACTAAGTCGACCCAAGGCTCTCTCCAGTATGATGCTTAAAACATCAGGAATTAGACCTAATACTGTATAATAAAACAAACGGTAAAAATCCTTGAACACATCAAAAAAAAAAAAAAAAAAAAAGAGCAAAACAAATAGTCTAGTATTCCTTTCAGTGTCCAAGTTACACTTTGTGAAAATTTAGATAGATCGATTCGGAGATCTGGGCTCCTACATGGAACAAACATACATCCTGTACCCGAAGGATCTGCCGTATAATTATCTCGGAGACTAAAAGGTGGAACCACCATCTTTGGAGCTTAGATTCTCCTAAGGCGAGATGTGGTCACTTACAATGGATACCCCCAGAAAACGTTTATGTATACAAACCTACCACAAAATTCATGGTTTTTAGAGCTCTTACGTACAACAGAAGTTTTCAAGCAAAAACTTAATATTTTGTGTTACGTTTGTATGGGGAAGACCCATATAAATGGTGCTAGAGAGAGTCTTAAATCCAAATATGGTGATCATATCTTTTATAGACTCCGAGATAAATAGTTTCGTATGGCAGACAAACAGTCAGGAATCCTTTCAATGCTGATCAAGAATATATATGAATACTTCTTCTGCCTGTTATATACATTTGCAAAAACTTATTATAAGTGTAATATTTCAATTTGCATTGGTTTCTTTTTTTCATTTAACATGATTTTATATAACAAGGCATTTTTAGAGCAAGGTCGACCTATAAGAATTTTAAGGCTTACTAAAAAGCTTGGTGCAATTATATCAGGTAATGTATTCGTATTCTGTCTCATTCACTTTTCTCTCTCTCTTGTTTGTTAAAGTTGACAGTTCGAATGAAAATTTCTCTCTTGTATTTTTAAGCTCTCAGCAATCTTTCAGCTGAGTTTACAACTTAAACAGTCAGAGAATAAGAATACACAACCTTGTATAATTGCATCATGACTAAAAGAAAATGAGATATTTTAAATAGAATACATTAAAAAATACAAGCTTTATCAGTATTTTTTTAATTGTTTCTTGGAAATACGTCATGAAACTTGGTCGAAAAATTTCATCAGTTTTTTTTGTTGTTGTTTATTTTTATAATGAAAATCTGATTAATTACTTGTTCAGACAAATTTTGTGCAGCATTACAATGTTTACAAAACTTTTTAAATTTATTTATTTCCATAAAAACCAGCAAATCGGTATAGTCGAATAAACTTCACTGCGTGATACCCTATAGTATGTCTTTATGGACCATAAATTTGTTTTTCATCTATATTTTATTGATTCCCTATCTATACTTTAACAATTAATGATAGTTTACGACACAACAAATGACAAGTTCAAGAAATTTACGTACATACGTCAGACAGCAGATTCGACAGACAGACAGACAGACTGACGGACATGCCGAGACCGACTCGGATTTCAATGCTGATTAGGAATATTAAAATTTATGTAATTTGGCACACTTCTTTTTGAGTGTTACATTTATTTACATCATTTTAATATAGCCTTTTAAAATAAATTGAAAGTCGTTGAACTCGTTTAGTCATTTCAAATTACTTAATCTGGCAACACTAATTGACTTTATGCAATCTCAATTGCCAAATACGTCATTAACTGGTTGCGTCTAAGCAAAACAAAAAATAGAAAAAAAAAAATAAAACAAACTGCAAAATATTTTTTAAACAATGGTCGCACTATTGACAAAAACAAAAAAACAAATCAGAAATAATAAAAAATAAGAAAAACACTCGTTTTGAATAACAAGAAGAACCAGACTACATCCACAACCGTGCATTATTTTTGATTAGACCTGTTAAAAACAATCGTTAAAAATCTAAAAATATGAACAGAACGAAATATTGTTTTTTCTACAATCAAAAATTTCCAAATAAAACTGCCTCGTCATGAGATGAATTATTTGTTTTGAAGCAATTCTCTAAAACAAACAAAATATATATTGTATACATGTATTTATTTAAAAGCATCCGCACAAAGCACGCGATTATCACTGACATTTATTGGTCAAGTGATAACCCTATAGTGGACCTACACGAGTAAGACTTATAGATCAATCAATCGCAATATTATTGTACATATACAAGGTTTGTTTTAAGAGTTTCGAGAGAACATTTTTATATTACTCATTGTAGAATAAAATTTATGCCTCAAATACTATATAACTTAAATAGGAATCATGTGGCTAAAACCGAGAGCTTTTTTGGATAGAAGCTCAATTTTGCAAAGATATAACTCGACAACTTTTGATAGATCAGAATATCTAAGGCACTAGAAATAATTCAGTTGTCGAGAAATGTTTCCTGAAAGAATAATATTGTATTACTGTATTTTATGAAAAAAATTTTAATGAGGATACATGTGTGTATGTAGTTAGGCTATTTTTCAAATATTCTATCAGTTCTAAGGCATCCGATTGAAATTTGGTCTTTATCAGATGAGTGAAAAAACTTTTGGAAGATTGGAATTCAAAAACTTTGAAACTCTACTTCTTTTACCCGTCTTGTAGAGTATGGGTGTTGTCCGATTCGATTGTCGAGTGCTTTTCTTTAAATTATCACTTGGTGCCGAGTAATTTCTTCAGTGGAATCAGAAAATAGATGTAGTTGCAGTTCAACATCAAGACCATCTTTATTGCAAATTCACCAGGAAATACATTCCTTGGCCTTAGGTGTCTACTAGACTGACCATAGCGTAAGGTATGCGATAAAATAAATATAAAATTCGTTGCAGGTTACGACAGGTTAAACATTAAGCTTAAACCATAATTCTCAAACTGAAACTACTAGCTGTCGCTGAGTAGCAGTCAAAAAGTTTGATAATTATTTTTAACTCAAACCTTACCATTTGTTTTGTTCGGCTGTCTTTCTGGATGTAAAGCATGCTTTGACAGGGTATGGCATTCTGGTCTGCTTCACAAACTTAAGACGATCCTACTAGCTCCGTACTATACCTTTATTAGGTCCTACCTTGAGCGAAGGAGTTTCTTCTTTGGGGAAGAAAATTCCGAAATAAAAAAAGTCAGAGCCGGAGTGCCAAGGGAAATAAAAAAAGTCAGAGCCGGAGTGCCAAGGGAAGAATCAGTCTTTTACACACTCTATACAGCCGACTTGCCGATTATAGAGGAAGACAAATTGCTGGTCGCTACGTATGCAGACGACACGGTTTTCTTGGCATCTGACGTTTTCGAACAGGTTTCTTCTGGTATTCTTCAAAGGCAACTCGACATATTTTCTACTTGGCTCAAGAGGTGGAACATTGTAGTGAACCCTGAGAAGTCCACTCAAATGACGGAGCAACAATCCCATGCAGCGTTACAGCCAACTATCTGGGCTTGGGCCTTGACAGAAGGTTAAAAACATTTATGGCTTATGGTCACCTGTCAAGCAGAGGAGCAAGCTCCTAATCTATAGAACAATAATAAAGCCGGTATGGACCTACGGAATTCCAATTTTGGGCACTGCCAGCAGGAGTTACTTTTCTATTATTCACCAACACCCTCGCCATCAACGTATTCGACAACAACTCCAGTATTAGAGGGCTCAAAAGGCTTCATAGGAGACAATAAAACACTCATGTTCATTTTTACTTTTTATTTATTTCCTTTTCCCATCCCCATCCCTTATTCCTTATCCATAATGGCTCAGCCAACGCATTGTCAACTGTTCCCTTCAACCAAAAAACTTGCTGATTTATATTTAAAGATAAATTGCAAGTAAATTTATCCGATATAATAAAAAAATAAATAAAAAACAAGAAAAAATGTTAACTTCGGTAGAACCGAAGCTTAAATACCCGTCACACAAATCTTTAAAGAGTTTATGTGTTATTATAAGTGGTCACCTAAGCTTAAACACAATATTGGTTTCAAATTTTAAACTAAAAATATAGATATAACAAGAATTTTCTCGAAAATATCTGAAAATGGGGCGTAAGTTTGTATGGCCACCCCTAAAAAGGGTGTGGTACCTTGACATTGAAAGACATAGGAAGTGTTTTTACCCAATTTGGAGTGAATACATTCATAAATAATTACAATTTTTATACAAAAAAACGAAAAAAAACGATCATTTTGTATGGGGGCTATACCTAAAAATGGGCGTGGCACTCTCATTCTCGAACTTAATCTAGTCGTTGCCGAGAAAAGCTTAAGTTTGAAATTTCAGTTAAATATCTTTAAAAGTAAGCGAATGAATCGCATAGCAACAAACAGACCGACAGACAGACGGAGAGACAGACAGATGGACATGGCTAGATCGATTCGTCTCATCGAGCTGATCAATAATATATATACTTTATGGGGTCTCCGATGCCTCCTTCAATGCGTTACAAACTTTCGGACAAACTGAATATATCCGTTTACACTATGTATAAAAAAAACTTACCTTATTCGTGCGAAAACATTATGGAAGTATGGGAAATTTTAAAGTTTTCCACACAACGGTATGGGCAGTCTTGTGTCTAGTGATGGAACCATGTTGCATACAAGGTTATGAAACTGCACAAAAACAACGTTCGAATTGCGGTTGAATAGCTTCAATTACTCGTTTAAAGTGGTCACACGAATCGCGGTACTTCTTTGAAGATGAACGAGTGTAACTCAGTAACCATGTGGAATCGAAAAGAAGAAGTTATGTCTGATGAAGGGCAGCATCACCTATGAGTCGAATTGTGGACCAAAAACGATTGTTTATAAAATAATTTTAAAAATAAATTTCAAAAACAAAGTCTTGAATCCAACCTTTTAAATTACTTGTTCGCACAATTCTACTATCACGTTTATTTGTTTCGAGATCAGCTCAACTGAACTGAACTGGCATGGTTCTACAATGCAAAGTGGAGTCGAGTCTATATAAGATCGTGATACAGTACAATTTTAATACAGTTTGTTTTTAGTGAGCGTTGCGTGTATGTTTACTTTGAACCGTTTTAGCTGATCGACGGACAATTTTGAATTTTATTTAGCCAAAAAAATTATTTATTACAAAAATAAAAGATATAAGAGTTGTCCTAAATAATTTTAAAAAAACCTTAAGAAGTGTACAATTTGTTCTAAAATGTATCAACGTCAAAATACGTTCGACAAGGTTAGTGTGTACCAAGTTTAAATGCATACAAAAATTAACCAAAAATTTATTTAACTTTCTTCGTAATCTCCTCAAATTATTATTTGAACTTGAGCAAGTTATAAATAAATTAAATTAAATTATTATTATTGATTAAATACTTTGAACTTGAACTCGACTCTTGTGTGATCTTGGAAAAATTATTAAAAAAAAATTATTGTGTTTAAGTGAAGCTGAAGATTAAATTTTCTTTGGAATTTTTCAAGGTTTATCTGAATAAAAAATGATATATTTTTAATTTGTTATTAATTTTTTTTATAATTTCTTAAATTAATTATGTATTTAATTATATTTCATAAGAACAATTACCTTTACTGACGCCATTGAAGGGCAATTATATTGTATATGAAATAAATGTCATCATTTGTGGTTAGAAAATACTATAGACGGCAAATATAGATAAAAAAAAAACCAAAGATCGATTTGTTTATTTAATTTTTTTTATTTTTTGTTTTAGGTTTTCGATTTTCTCGAGTTAGTTACTTAACTTTTAAGGTTTCCACAGATTATAGCCAATCAAAACACTTCTGATTTTAATAGAAAATGCTAGTAACCTTTGTAATTAGAGCCTCTCAGGGGTGAAGAAACTATTAAACCCTAAATTAAACCGACAACGCAAATATCTATTTACAATGACAAAAGTTCTATTTGAGTATTATAAAGTTGAATTATTAATTCAGTCAATCAGTTCATTTAGTAGAAGCAGCACCAGAAGTTAACTGGTTAGTCAGGCGCTTAACTAATAATTTAAATAATTAAAAAATTATTAAAAAAAAAAAAATAAATAAAACAATAAAATTTAAATTTTGTTGCTAAAACCGGACTTTCGGCGCGTGCACATCTTTTTTTTTTTTTTTTTTTGCTTTAAATATGGAACGATTTTAATTAAGAATAGAGCAGCATTTATATAATCATTTTTATTATTGATAACAATTAAAATTATTATTTGATTAGATTTTTTTTTTTGGGTCGCGTTTGAAGTGATAAGAAAAAAACTTTGAAATTTTTTTTGCGACGCAAAATTTTTTTATTAAAATATAAAAAAAATTTAAAAAAAAAAAAAAAAAATTTTTATTAATTTGAAAATTTTTTGCTATTTTTAAATTTTTTATGTTACAAAAATCAAACTTTCTTCACAGCCCACACGCATCGAAGGCGGTTCTATATATCGCTGAGGGCGTGGACATGCAGGAGGCACGCAATACCTGCATACTCTTCTCACCGGAGCAAACCGATTCCAGTGGTGCACTTGCGCGCACACTGAAGATCTTTAAGAATCATAATGTGAATCTGGTACACATTGAATCACGTTCTTCGCTACGTGTTCCCGGCTATGAGTTCTTTGTCGAGTGTGATGGAAAATCCGGTGAATTGGGCAAAGCAATTGATGATCTACAAAAGCATTGTAGTTATTTTAATATTATTTCACGTGATTATAAGGATAATCAAGATGCAGTACCATGGTTTCCACGTAGAATACGTGATTTGGATCGTTTTGCCAATCAGATTTTAAGCTATGGCTCTGAATTGGATGCAGATCATCCAGGTTTTACTGATCCGGTTTATCGTGCGCGACGCAAGTATTTTGCTGATATTGCGTATAATTATAAACATGGTGAACCATTGCCGCGTGTTGATTATACCGAAGAGGAGACCAAGACCTGGGGTACAATTTTTGTGAATTTAACAAAATTATACAAGACACATGCTTGCCGTGAATATAATCACGTGTTTCCGCTGCTGGTTGACAATTGTGGTTTTCGTGAGGATAATATACCACAACTGGAGGATATATCGAACTTTTTAAAGGGTGTGTTTTTTAATAAAATTACTAATTCATAAATTATAAAAATTTAATTTTTATATTTTTTTTTTTTTGAAATTTTGCACAGATTGTACTGGTTTTACGTTGCGTCCTGTTGCGGGTTTGCTATCCTCACGCGATTTTCTAGCAGGACTCGCCTTTCGTGTTTTTCATTCTACGCAATATATACGTCATCCGAGCAAACCAATGTATACACCAGAACCGGATGTTTGTCACGAGCTACTTGGACATGTACCGCTATTTGCAGATCCAGCATTTGCACAGTTCAGTCAAGAAATTGGTTTGGCTTCATTGGGTGCGCCCGATGATTATATTGAAAAATTGGCTACAGTAAGTTGCAGCATAGCATTTTTATAAAACAAATTCTCATTTCTACTGCTTATTTCTTCCAAAAAAAAAAAACAGATCTTTTGGTTCACCGTTGAATTCGGTTTGTGTCGTCAAAATGGCGAACTAAAGGCATATGGCGCTGGTCTACTTTCTTCATATGGCGAATTGAAATATTGTCTTTCGGATGAGCCACAATTAAAAGACTTTGAACCGGAAGAGACTGGCACTACCAAGTATCCCATAACCAAATTTCAGCCACTCTACTATGTTGCAGACAGTTTTGAAAGCGCTAAAGAGAAAACAATGTAAATATTTTTATAATTAGGCATGTTCCAAAATCGTAATTTTATAATTTTTAAAATTTTTTTTCAGTAAATTCGCCAATTCCATACCACGTCCATTCGGTGTACGCTATAATGCCTACACTCAAAGCATCGAAGTGCTCGATTCAAAGCCACAGATTAGTAATCTGATGAATAATATCAACGCTGAGTTTCAGATACTACAGAATGCTGTACAGAAACTTAAAGTATAAAATCACATTTGACATTGTTATTTGTTTTTTTTTTTTTAATCGAAAAATTTTTGTTTAATTATATTAACAATTATGTACTATATTTTAATTTAAGTTTCTATTATAAACATCAAATACACATATAAATACAATATTTAAGTCGTTATATACATTTTCTCTTTCTTTCTTTACTTTTTTTTTTTTTTTTTTTTTTTTGGGTTATGTTCTGAATTTCAGTTTTAAGAAAATGTTGCCAAAATGAGAACAGTGATGTTAAATTTGTTTAATTTTAAGCTGAATCTAGAAACGCTACTAATGCGCTCTGCTTTTTTAACGAGTTTACCTTTTTTGCAAAACTCACTCAAAAGCGAAATCCAGAACATGCATGTACATACATAATTGCTGTATCTTTCGTTGTTGTTCTCTAAGCTATCGACTATTTGCTTATTTATATATTAAAAAATTATTTAAAAAAAAAAAACATCTTACAAACTGTTACGAACTTTCATATTTACACTAAAATTGAACTAATTAAACACGTATTCGAAATTTTTACTACTTTACAATAATAACAAATTAAACTATTTATTTATAAAAAAAAAAAAATTAATCAAAAGTTAGATTTACATCGATATGTCTAGAATATATTTTGTATTATCAAAGATGCTCTTAGTGAATTGCCATAACGTTTAAGAGTAAAATATTTATTTGCTTTAAAATGCTGTCAATAGGCAAGATTTAATTAATTTATACTAAAATACAAGTAAAGAAAAAGAAAATAGTTGCTTTTAAAAAGAAAATACATTTTCACATACTTCACACTGAGAATGACTTCGGTTAAAATTTAAGAATTAACTTAATTTTTTTTTTTTTTTTCAAAATTATTCAAATTCGTTAATAATAATTTCTACTAGCATAATTCGTATAGCAGCAGTCTTTTGAATAACAAAATTTGGCATACCTACATATATCAAAAGTAGTCCATCTCTAAATTTAGTTGTATACTAAACGACAATTAAGAAATACATTTTTTTTTTTTTATAAACAAACTTAAAATTAGTTAAAAGAACTACAATATTTAGAAAATTATGCATATAACTGGGCTTTAGGGAGATTTTTAGATATTATATTTTTTAACCGAAAACACTACTCAGTCTGCTATTTATTTATGATATACAATATAATAGGTATATATTATTTTGATATACCACGATGGTCTCAAACTTTTGTGGAAACTAATTAAATTAAAAAATTTAAAGTTCACTTAGCTCGATGTTAACAATTTGAAACATTTTTAATATGAAACTTAACAGTTTTTACAAAAGACAATAAACAAAACTAGTCGCAGCATAAGCCAGCGGCGTACACACTCTCAGTGTAAACTCGAAGAGGGCGCTGGGTAAATAATTTGTACCGATTCCACACGTTTCGCGGATCACGAACAGCGCACTTTGCTTTGTAGGCAAAGAAGAATGATACAAAACGAGGAAAGTGAAATTGATTTTTTGTAATTGGCATCACTTAGCAAATCGTTCTACATTTATGTGAGCTACAATTTTCTTCACTGCTACTATAAACTTCTTTTATTTTTTAACCCGCCACAGTTTGTTGGAAAGTCTGTAGACAACGCTAAAACTCGAGAATGACTCGACCGACTTAAACTTTTTTTTTTTTGTTTTGTTGCTCTCATCACATATGTGGTCAGATAGGAAAACAAAAATTGAAAAATTTTGACCCGGTGCCTAATGGCGGCCTTGAAACCGAAAAAGCCATATCTTTGGAGTAAATAGACGTAGAGACTTGAAACAGGGCTCATTTGAAAGATGGTTAAAAAACATATTTGGATTTCAAGATGTTCAAGGGATATCCGGAATTTGGACCTGGGACCCATATTTTTTTTTATTACAGGTGAGCACTTAGTCGGGATTTTAGAAAATCTTGACCTGGGGCCTAATGAGAGCCTTAAAAAAAATCATACATTTGGATTCAATAGACGTAGATACTTGAAACTGGGCGCATTTGAATGATGGTTAGTCGTGTTTAAGGGATTTTCAAAATTTGAACACACATTTTTTGAACAATTTATATTTAGCTACCAAAAAGAAGCAAAAACAAGAAAGAACGCTGAAGTCTAGTATGCTCGACTGCAAGATACCCTGTACCCAATCTATATGTACCTTAAGTTAGGTTCTATCTGACTACCATACATCATTGAATTGGATTTTCATAGAAAAACTTAAAAATTTGGGTATATCTTTGATTGGGTTTATACCAAAATTTTTTGTTGGGCCTACCCATATTGGTCTATTTCATTGGGACTATCATAGACATAATTTATACTTAATTCAAATTTTCTAGAATAAAAAACAATGACGTTTTTATGTAAAAACCCAAAATTTTGGGGTAAATTTGTATGGGGGCTATACCTAAAATTTTGTTGGTCCTATCCATATTGGGATATTTTATTGGGACTATCATAGACATAATTTTTAATAAATTTGAACTTCCTAGAATAAAAAACAATGACGTTTTTTATGCAAAAACACAAAATTTTTGGGGTACATTTGTATGGGTGGTACCCCTTAAAATGGGTCTAGAGAAAAACCATTTGTAAGTGCACACTTGACGGCCTAGGAGAGTCTAAGTTTTAATTTTGAAAACTCTACCTCTTATAGTCTCCGAATTAATCGTTTTCATACGGCAGACAGCATGACAGACGGACGGACGGACAGACGGACAGACAGACAAAGCTAGTTCGACTCCCCTTCCAATGCTGATCAAGAATATATATGTATACTTTATAGGGTCTATCTTGCCTCCTTCTGTCTGTTACATACATTCGCACAAACTTAATATACCCTTTTACCCTTTGGGTACAGGGTATAAAAAGCGAGCAAAGCCGCGGGTACCTGCTGGTATATATAAATATATTAATATATATATTGTATATTATTATAAATATATATATTATTGATCAGTACGTTGAGACGAATAGCCATGTCTGTTAACCTGCCCGTCTGTCTGTATGTCTGTTACGATGAGTTTTACTCAGAAAGTTTTAAAGATATTGACCTGAAATTTTGAACTTAAGCTTTTTTTATACACTGTTCCCAAAGGGAAAAACGCTATATTAAGTATGTGAAATGTATGTAGCAGGCAGAAGAAGGCATGGTACACCCTAAAAGTATATATGCATATTCTTAATTAGCATTGAAAGGCGAGTCAATATAGCTATGGGTGTCTATCTGTTTGTCCGTCCTAACGTCGGCTGTATGAAGACGATTATCTCAAATACTCTCAGAGATAGGGCCAACATATTCGAAACTTAGACTCTTCTAAGCCGAAGGCTTCTCAAATCCCATTTTAAGCGTTACCTCCCCATACAAACCTACCAATTTTTTTTCTGTTTTTTCATGAATACTTCTGTGTTATGTAATATTTGAAATATAAATTTAGTATGGATTATACCTACAATAGTCCAAATGAAATATAGCAACATGACTTTTGTAAAAAAAAATCCAATCCAATAAAATAAGTTGTATAAAAATTGGGAACAGGGCATCTTGGAAGTCGAGCATGCTCAATATAAAAGTTCTTTCAGAACCAATCTGCAACGTCCAATTTCCAAGTATTCACCACCGATATGTTAGGGATCGGACTATTGTAATATACAAACCCCATACAAACTTGACCAAGTCCATCGAGAACTTTTATCTAAGCCCCTGCATATAAACTATTGGAAAGTGTCGTCTGGCGGGTATTTGATCTTCGGTTCGACCGAGGTAAATGTTTTTTCCTTGTTTATTATGTTTTTTTTTTTTTTTGTCTTCTTCGCTTGATTTTATTTTTTTACCTCATTTTTTTTCCTGTCGCCCTCTTTACCAATAAATCTTAAATTTCCCGATCGTATATTGCTAAATGCCAAGTTTTTTTTTTTTTTTTTTTTATCTCGTGTATTGCTTATATAGAGCCACGCCCTTTGCCAAGCTTCCATCAAACTTTTCGTTCATGTTAACACTAATCTAAAAGATGACCACGTCCACTGCCCATTTTTCCAAAGAATCATATTCTTTTCGATCTTAGCATCATTCTTTTATTTGCAACAATATGACAAATTTTTATTTGGTTGGTGGTATTTTTCCAATGAATTATACTCGGTCCCTGAAACAAGTATACCGAATTTCACTTCATTCAATTAAATATTTAAAAAATTTCATCCTCAATCTGAACGATTGAATACCGCAACAACAAAAAGATTGGCTGATGGACGGACGGACATAGCTATGCCGATTCGTTGATGTTTGTTGGAAAAAATATCATAATTAAAATATCTAAAATATATCATAAACTACATCAAGGGAATCTAACACACACAAACAGACACACACACTTTTTTTTTTAGTGTCAACGACTCGTGCCCGTTGTATGTGGAGAACTAAAGAGGTTCTGTGATTCATCCTGAGACATCTGATATGGTAAAATTTCCAGCTCATTTGGTAATTGATTAACATTATGATTGGGATTAAGCGATTGAAATGGATTACCAGTGAAGTAGGAATTTTGTTGTTGTTGTTGTTGTTGCTGTAAAATTTGTTGTTGCTGCCTTTGTTGTTGTTGTTGCTGCTGCTGATGTTGCTGTCGTTGTTGTTGCTGTTGCATATGTTGTTGTTGTTGTTGCTGCTGCTGTCTTTGTTGCTGCTGCTGCATAAGTTGTGTTTGTTGTTGCTGTTGCTGCATTTGCTGATTCGTTGTTGTTGTTGTAAGTGGCATAAGTTTTGCATCTTCACTCTGCGACTCAGAGCCATCATCACTGATGCCCATTTGAAAATTAAGTGAAGGACTCGATTCGGTTGCCATTTGCATATAAGATAATAATGAATCCTCATTTGTATTTTGTGGCACACTCGAATTATTTGAATAAACTTGGCTTATTGCTTGTTGGCTATTAGAGCTTGTATTGTTATTGTTGTTGTTATTGTTGTTGCTGGTGGTATTGTTGTTATTGTTGTTGATATTGCTCTGTGAATTGCTACTAGTATTATTGTTATTATTATTGTTATTGCAACTATTAGTATTGTTGTTGTTGTTATTATTGTTGTTGCTGTTAATATTATTACTATTGCTACTAGTTAATTGATTAAGCGTCGATTGCGAGTCAATTGATTGCAATGGCGACAGATTCAAAAATGCATCAATATCATCCTGTACAAATGGATCGAGATCAGGTACACTGCGTGATAACATAGTGTTCTGTTGTTGTTGTTGTTGTGGCTGCTGCTGTTGTGGCTGTTGTTGCTGGCATAATTGTTGCTGATTAGATTGCAATTGTTGCTGATGATGCTGCAACTGTTGCTGATGTTGCTGCAATTGACTATGTAAATTTTGTTGCTGTTGTTGCATCACTTGTTGATCCAGATTATTTAACATTTGTTCCGAATTCAAAGCGAAACCGTATTGATTAAATTGCGGCTCAACTGTATTGCTACTAAAATTAAAGTTACGTGTCTGATTGCTGTTGTTGTTGTTGCTGTTCGCATTATAGTTTGCCATCGGCGGCATAATTGGCTGCAACAGCGTATAACGTGCCAACAACAATTGCTCGGAGACAATACGCAATTCGTCCTGTTGCTGCATTATCAGCTTTTGCAGTTCATCGTGTTTTCGTTGCAACTGATCCTGCAGCTGACTTTGGGTCGATGTCATGACAACAGCACTGGGCAACATATCTGAATGACTTTGCAGCTGAAAAATAGAGGCGAGAAGTTATTTGAATGAAGTTCAACAGATAAAGTTTGCTTACCGGTAATGGCGATAACACTGGCGCCACCGGAAATGGCGCTATCACAGGTTGCACTGGTATTGCAGTTAGATACTGAGGTGGTTCTAGGAATGTTGGTGCTACCAGTTGCGAACTGGATACCGGAAAGGCGGGTTGAGAGAATTGACAAGCGGGGCTCGTGATCATTTGTGTTGGTGCTAATATTGGCAACATTTTTGATCCTGCTGCTGTCACTGCAGCAACAGCAGATTGAAGCTGCAATCCATGTTGCTGTTGGGACTGTGTTGGCTGTTGTTGTTGTTGATGTTGATGATGCTGCTGTTGCTGCATTTGTTGATGCGTATGTAAATGTTGATGATGCACGTGATGTTGCTGCTGCTGCTGATGAGTTTGTTGTTGTTGTTGTTGTTGTTGCTGTTGATGATGATGCTGCTGCTGATGTTGTTGTTGCTGTTGTTGACTATGACTATGCATGTTATGGCGCTGGCGACTTTGCTATAAAAAATAAGTGAAAAAATAAAATGAATTGAACGTTTTTAATGAGTGTTAAGACAATCTGACAATCAGAACCGATATAAAAACTGTTTAAAATGGAACTTCCGTTTGTAATAGAACACCCGTGTTCTGTTGTAAATTGAAAAAACATTTTTTAAATTTTTAAAATTTAAGCAGAACTATGAATAGTATAAAGATATTATGTCTAATTTTTTGTATTATATTGACAACCGATAGAAGGGCAGAATCAAATCCCAGAGAGGTCTTTTTATTTTTACGTTACACATAGTGTAAACGGGTATATTCAGTTTGTCCAAAAGTTTGTAACGCATTGAAGAAGGCATAAGAGAATCGATCTAGCCATGTCCGTCTGTCTGTCTGTCCATCTGTGTGTCTGTCTGTCCGAATGACCGTCTGTTTGTTGCTATGTAATTTATTCGATGAAGATATAAAGGTATTGGGCTGAAATTTTATACTTAAGCTTTTCTCGGCAACGACTAGGTTCAGTTCGAAAATGAGAGTGCCACGCCGATTTTAAGGTATAGCCCCCATACAAACTTATCGATTTTTTCGATTTTTTGTTTAAAAATAGTAATTATTTATGAATGTACTCGCTCCCAATTGGGTAAAAACATTTATTTTGTCATCCAGGGTCAAAACCAAGACGCCACGCCCATGTAACGGGTATTTCAGCTTCGGTTCCACCGAACTTAACGTTTTTCCTTGTTTTCTTTTAAATTTATTTGTGGTTTGTTTAAGCGAGCGGAAATCCTAAGGGACCGTAATTTTCAAAAAAGGCCGGCGGATTTGCTTAAGAGACCGGTTTGCCCCTAGGTTCGACCTTAATCTTGAAAAATGCGAAGGAAACAAAAGAAAAGTTGGATTACACAGATTACACCGTCAAATATTGATTTCGAGAGTTTCGTGATGGCCGCAACTCCACTACTGATAAAGTCCGCAGCGGAAGGCACTCCGAAGCATTTGGAAAAAGGGTTTGGACTTGCTGATGCGGAGTCGGGTGGACTTTTGGAGTCTATTGGAAAATGTTGATAAGATCTGGATCTACTATTATTAATGGACTAAAGCCGGCACGAGTGCTTCGAACCTGCCGAGGGAATCTCAATGGGTCGGAAAGGTTATAGCGTCGGTTTTACTGTGCATTATTGCTGCGATTGAAGGCCGAAATCACTGCAAAGCGCCCTCACAAGAGCATCGCATCCACGTCTAAAATCAATAATTTAGTGCCCAAATCGCTTCCGCATCCACCTTATTCGGCGATTTGGCTCCCTCCAACTATTATCTCTTCCCAAACCTCAAAAGATGGCTCATTCATAAAAAATTCAGCTCACGCGAGGAAATCTTCGCCGCGGAGGAGTACTTTTACAGACCTTCCGGAAAAGTACTATTCGGAGGGGTTCAAGAAGTTAGAAAATCGTTAGAATAAATGTATTGAGCCATTCTTAGGGGATTACATTGAATAAAGAAAAAAACATTTACAAAAAAATATTTTTACCATTCCAAAGGATGTTGATGTTCAACCCACTAGTCGTGCCTTTCTACTCTTACGTCCGTCCGTTCGAGAGAATTCATTTGCAAGATTGTATAATCTCATAATTTCAATCCCGACATGCAGTAGAACTGGCTCGGGTCATTGGACTGAAAGAAATCACACAGACTAGTCAATGTCTAGTCTGGGCTGTGGCAGAGTGTACGCACTGACCCATGCCGAGTTTGCCCAAGAAAGTTACATTCTCCATACAAATTTTTGATAGCAATGTCCTACAAAGCTTATTCGTACGGCTCTGAAACAGCCATGCACAGTTGCTGATCAACATTGGGTTTGCATGTAATGAAACTTTGTAATTCTCAAACAGTTTATTCATGAAAATAAAATATGATAAAACTATTAGCTGATTTTAGTATCTTAAATATAAGAAACAACATTGGTTCTGGGTACCACGTCGGGCTAGGTTAGTCAGTTGATTAGTTTTGGGTCGATCTTTAGTACGTCTGGGTAACTTCTATGAGATCCATAGATACCAGCATCTGTGCTTTCATCGTTGAGTGATTTGTTAGTAAACGAAGTTCTTGTTTCTGGATTAATATGATTCGGTTTTAGGGTTCGAGATATATTAAAAAAAAATGCTTCAGTTCATGAACCGATTTTACAACAGAGTCGAACCGTGGTTCGGCTTTGTTTAAATAAATTTTTAATTTAAAAAAAAAATTAATTTCACACTCACCGAACTCAAATGTGACATTAAGGATTGTCTGCTGTTAACTGAATCTGCCGATATTGATGTTGAGTCAGACTCATTGCCTCGATTATGATAGAAGAAACGTTTTCGTTTCACAGTCGGCGATATGCCCGTAGAACTGATATTGCCATAACTTGAGGCGGGTCTGGAAGTCTTTAGCGTATTTATTTGACAGGTGGTTGATGATGCTGCCGTTGCCGACCACATGGGCGAGTTATCGATTGTTGGTGAAGTGACATCATTGCACGGATTACCCTGACTATTGGAACAACCTTGCATGGTGCTTGCATTACTATCCATAGTCTGACTGTTCAAATCAAAATCTCGCAACGCATTTGATGCTCCGGCAATTGTTGTTGTTGTCGCGGCTGTTGTTGATGTTGCCGACGAAGATTTCGAATTGCACGAATTGCTATTCGATGAACGCTCAATCGCTGTCTTGGAAGCCTTATTACGTTCCTTATTATTCTGCCGTATAACCTCGGCATAGCTGACAACCTTATGCGTGCAAACAACATAATCCGGTTTTGAATTATATTGATGATAGGATACATAGAAATCAGATTGCAGCCAGATCCATTGTTGACCTTTGGTAAGAAATCGATAATAACAGGATTTGCCTTCACCATTTTGCATAACTGTAAAAAAAAGGAACTCCCAGAAGTAAAGCAATTGTTTCATTGCAATTCCAATGCGCCAACTTACGCTGTTCATGGCAGGCCACAATATTATCCAAATCATCGAAATGATAATAATCGTAACCCGATGTGCCCAATACTTCAAATGGCATATAACCAATAATCGGTGGTGCCCGATGATCGAGAAAGAGAAACTTCCATTCCATGCTGTGCTTCGATGTGAACTCACTGCTAATCGGATCAATTGCGCTCATCTCTCGTATCAGCTGCGGCGTTTGTATGCGTCCCGTGCCGACAAAGACCAGCTTCTTATCTATTTCGGTCTTCGGATTTAACTGAAAGATACGCGGCAATGGTTGCGTATTTTGAGCATTTTCCAGATTGGAATCGTTACCTTAAAGTCAAAATATTAAAAAAATAAAAACTATTTTACACACAGCAATTGACTTCGTAGATAGATACTTACGAAAATAACCAACAAATTTGATTAATTCGTATTTATTTGCATCGACTTTCTCGATTCCGCCACGTTTCAAATGCAAATAAAATGTTATCTGATTGCTGCTATTCGTAACGGTTTGTAATGCTTCAACAATGGGCGGCGGATTGAGAAATATATTGAAAAGTGCTTCATGATCCATTTCATAGGTCAAATCGTAGATGGATATATTCAGCAGATCACTCTGTACAAATATGTGGCAGTGTTAAGAATATTCAAGAAGTTTTCATCAGTTTAAGCTTACCGGCAAATAGCCCAGCTGCGATGTTATGCTTTCCGATGCATAGAAGATGGAACCTATGCTACTGAATACCATTATAAAACCATCCAACGATTCAAGCATCAAATGCGTAAACTCATCATTGCTCAGAAATGTCGGTTTCCAGTCCTGCTGTATCTCAAACACCTTCGAACGATCGGTTGCCTCTGTGAGTAAGAATTAAATATATTTATTTTCTTTTTTCAAATTCTTTTCTTAAACTCACCATTGTGATGTTTCAGAAATGCTATTGTTGATTTTAATACAGTAGATTTATCCATTTTTCGATTGGAAGTTGTAATCAGTGCACTGAGATCATTTACCAAAGAATTAAATTGATCTCTACGTTTCTTTTCGCTTAGATTACGTGATTTTCTGTAAAAAAAAAAAAATAGTTCATAAAAAACAAGTAAAATTTTTAACTTCGTTGGAACCGAAGCTTCTTTAACTTATCTAGTCAAGCTAATCAAGAATATTTATCCTTTATAGTGTCTATGATGTCTCCTTTTATGCATTACAAACTTTTCAACAATCTTAATATACATGTTTCACACTTTATGTAATAGGTATAAAAGTAAAAAAATATAAAAATTAAATGAAAAAAAATCGTTACCGGGTCCTCACGACTCTAGTCCTTTCCGTTACAGACTTATAACGAAAGCACTTAAAATGAATGTATATTCATTTCTATTTTGATATGTATAGAAGTATCAAGAATAAATGTAACTTGATAAGTTAATGGGAGCCTTATTTGGTTATTTTGACCTTAAGGCTCTTTTTTAACTGATTGACGTAAAACACAACTACAGTCCAAACGGCTGCAGATAGGAATACTTTGGGGCCTAATTGGGGCTTTAAAACCAGAAAATTTATATCATTGGAGTGAATAGACGTCGAGACTTGAAACTGGGCTCATTTGAAAAATGGTTACAAAATATTTTTAGCGTATTGAAGGGATTTCGGAAATTTGGACCAGTGTCCAAATGGTAGACCCAAAAAGATTTGTTGAGTTTTTTTTTTTTTTTTTTAGATTTTAGGTGAGCACAAAGTCGTAAAATGTTTGACCCGGGGTCTAATAAGGGAATGAATAGACTTTGAAACTTGAAAGATGGTTAGAAAATATTTTTGGCGTGTTCAAGGGATTTTCGAAATTTAGACCTAGGACCCAGTGGTTGGGCCCCGAAATTTTATCAATTTAAAAATTTGTTGTTTTATTTTTTGCTGTTGGTTCAAAATGCTATATGTAAGCTCTAAGTCGAGATTCTGAAAACTTTGGATCTGGGGTCCAAGCCCGGAGTAAGCATATGTCTGGAATGAATTTTATCAATTTTTTTTTTTTTTTTGCTGTGGTTTAAAGTTATTTTAAAAGTGATCACTTAGACGAGATTTTGGAACATTTTGACTAGGGGTCAGTGGGGCCTTAAAATAGGAAATGACATATCTTTGATATAAGAACAACTAGAAACTTGATATTGGGTGCATTTAAAAGATGGTTTAAGTGTTTGAAGGACTTCCGTTAATCTAGAGACTTGATATAAGGCTCTTTCGGGTTCAGTGCTTAGCCTGGTTACTATGTTAATCTGCCGGGCTTGGCAATATCGACTCTTCTCTCTCGACTTAATAAGATAATATATTTAGTTGACAAGTAGAAGCTAAAAAAACCAAACCAAACGCGAAGAATGCTGCGGGTATTAGGTAGTATGTACATACATAAATATGTCTAAAAATGTATATCGGCTAATCCAGTGTTGTGGATGTTACATTTGTATGGGATCATTGAATTCCCATTTAAAGTGTTTATGAGATATTACTAAGTTATATGCATTAAAGTATAGGGTAAGAAGAGTACTAAGTATTAAAATTTTCAAATAAAAACCATAAACACAAAAGACCAATATCATTTTAAATATTTCGTTTTTGCACGTTGCGGACGCTACTTTGTGGACATTGCATCCTTTTTATCAAAAAAAAAAAAACTACCTATATACATAGCCGATATATGTAGTTTAATTAAGAATAGGTTTCTATAGCATATAGCCCATAAGCCCCATAAAGCCCAATTTTATATTTTCTTATACCCTTCAACAGATATTATCAGGTTGACAAAAAGTTTGTGACGCATTAAAGGAGAAATCGTAAACCCCATTAAATATTGTACATAACATATATATTCTTGAACTACTTGACGAGACAAATCAATTTAGCCATGTCCGCCATTTAATGCAATATAAACTTTCCACCAAACTAAATCTATACTAAATGTATCTATTGATTAAAAAAATAGGCGGTGGAAAATGTTGACTGGTGCCACAAACATATCTGAACTTAAAACTTCTTGGATCATCCGAGCAAGGCCGGTGATTTCAGCTAGTACATACTATATTCATATAAATGTATGAAAATTGTAACAAAAAAAATGTTAGTCTTTAACATTAAATTTTCCACCCTTAAATGAATTTTTTCTGCTGTTGTTGTCTTTGTTTCTGTGAGTCCCACGTGTGTTTCGGATACAATTTGTACGAAAGCATTTATTAGTTACTCTTCTGCACATGCTTAGCCTATTGTTTGATACGAGAGAATACCTATGATAAATATTATAAAAATATCCTTTTCATATGCGTATGAATTGAAAACGAAAACGACGACGACGACATCGACGCCGACGCCGACCAACAATTGTCTGTCTTGATTTGATGCGCAAGAATGAACTCGTACGCAGTTTTGCATTTGACAAGTCTTCAAATAGAGCCAGTCATAGGCAATTCGCAAAAAAAGGATATTTGTATTGGCACTTTTTAGCTAATAAATACAAATGTAAATATGTTTTGTTTAAGTACATAGGTACACACATATAAGTATGATACATATTTGTATATAGTTTTTGTCTAGATTTTTTGTTTTTCTTCTGTCCAACAATTGTGGAATTTATTTTTTTTTTTTTTTTTTTTTTTTTTGTAGATATATCACGCGATTGACGGCTACAATCAATAAAATCTTACTTGTACATTTATAATTTAGAATATATAAAGTTGTAGTACATAGTTTGTTCTTTATTTCATTTACAATAGTCCACAGAGCAGTATTTAAAATATTTGTATAGGGGTTACCCCTTAAAATGGGGCTAGAGAGAAACAGTTTGCAAGTGCACACTTTACGGCTTAGGAGAGTCTACGTTTCAAACATCGTAGCTGCTCTATCTCTAATAGTCTACGATATAATCGTTTTCATACGGCAGACAGCATGACAGACGGACATTATTTTAATAACTTTGTATAGCTCGGTCATCTCATGTTATTGGCAATACGAAAGATGGTACCAAGGTCACTAAATTAGTCACATCAAGACTTATATTTGTTTAAACATATTTATATGTAAATATCAGAGGTGTTTCCGATAATTACATATAAAAACACTTCCTCTAGAGTTTTGCTCAAAACCCTTCTACACGTAGCAAAATATTTTGAAAACATACTAAAAAATACCAGTTTTTGCTGCACAACCGAAATGCATTGGGGCCAGTATAATAAAAACATTAGAAATCAAACATTTTTATTTTGGAAAATAAAAAAATCGACTTCATGAATGAACTTAATGTTTGCATTATTGCCTTTCAAATGAAATCAGTTTGGAACTCATCGGTTGGATGGTATCAATGTCCATAGCGGACATAGAAACATTTTTATACCTGTTACACTAGTGTAAACAGGTATATTCAGTTTGTCGGAAAGTTTGTAACGCATTAAAGGAGGCATCGTAGACCCTATAAAGTATATATGTATATTCATGAGCCATGTCCGTCTGTCTGTCCATCTGTCCGTCCGTCTGTCCGTCTGTCTGTGTGTTGCTGCGCGATTTATTCGCTCAGTTTTAAAGATATTTTGCTGAAATTTTAAACTTAAGCTTTTCTAGGACCTGTGTAGATTCTATTTTAAAATCAATGTGCCACGCCCACTTTTAGGTATAGCTCCCATACAAAAGTACAACATTTTTTCAAGTTCTTATATGAAAAAAATGTATTTATAAAGCGAATGGCTTCAAATATGGTTAAAAGGTTTCTTATACCATGCCAAATCTTCAGTTTAAAATTGGTCCAAAACGGACCGCGAATTCCTAAATTTTTAAGAGTATATTTAATTTTTTTAAGTATTTTGAAATAAAATTTAATACAAATGCTGCCCACGAAGGTCTATAAACGTCAAATGATGTGTAACAGGTATATAAGCTTCGGTCCAACCGAAGTTAACTTTTTTTCTTGTTACTATTTTAGATACGTTGTTTCATTAACATTTTTAAGAGAAATGAAAGCTATTTGGCTTTGGACATAGCTTTATTTTTCAGTCTTTCAAATCCTACAAAACTGAACCGATAACGCATCACACCTTCCTTAATTTCCTTAGTTTTAATACGCAGAACTTCAGAATTATTTAATTTTTTAAGAACATGGAAAGCTTTTATGCAAAAAAGGACCGACGGCATTACATGCCTATTGATGAGCTGGCCTTAATTTGGCCAGAAAACCATGTACTGTTTCATGAGCAGACGCTCATCAATCTGGGTAACCATAAGAAATTTTATCAAACAAAATTCAATTATTAACACATTAAAGGAGACATCATTTATATAATTTATCTGCTCGATGAGACAAAAAAATTTTAAATTCAACTAAAATATTTGCCACTATTTATAAAAGGTTGGCTGTTCCAATTCATTCATCTGGTGATAATAATGTTGCAGGATTGGCGTAATTACCCAATATGTTCGTGTATTTCATGAAACGGGAATTTCATATGCATTGAATATTTCGTATACTACACTCTAGCGCAATTGATAATTAAATAATAACAAGTTCATTTGATATTCCTATTAGAATCTTGTTACAAAAAAAAAAAATATTTTTTTTTTCGTATAATAAATGATTATGATGCAATCGATTGTGATTGTTTTCACAGCGACTTAATTAGTTGTTTTTCTTCTTTTTTTATTGTTTATAAATTTGCGGATTCAATTGCGTTTTGCGCAATATTTTATTTATTGATTAAATATAAATTGAGTCTAGAAAAAAACGATACAACAAAAAAACATTAAGGAAAAGCTTCAACTTTGATGGAACCGAAGCTCAAATACCAGCCATTTACATATAATCATCGGGGAATTAGAAAGTATTTACCCCATTCTCAAAATATGTTTCGTTAATTAGTAATTTTTATGTTTAGCGTTGCTGACATTACATTATGTACATTACACTTTTTACGCACTTTTATTAACTCAAAAAAAAAAAAAAAAAAAAAAAGAATTTATTAAATACTAGCGGGTATCCGGCGTATGCTATTACGTTATACGGAAATTTCGGCTCTTTTCCGTCCCGCATCTGCTGATTTTTATGCAATTGCAGTTCTTTTTTATATCCGTTTGTAAATCATTACAGGACGCCTCGAAGACCCCATCAAGTATTGGTCACCTCGATGAGACGAATTGATTTAGCCATGTCCGTTTATCTGTTGCGAGGTGATTTATTCGATCGGTTTTAAAGATATTGAGCTGAAACTCGAAACTTAAGCTTTTCTCGGTCCTAGGCAGTTGTAGGTGTAGCCCCTATACATATTTGCCGCCCATTTTCGGATTTTTGTATGAAAATAGGTATTATTTATGAATCTATTCACTCCAAATTGGGTACAAAAACTTTATATGGCATCCAATGACCATAGCATAGCATCCATATTATAATCTGAAAATAAGTATTATCTAGAAATGTATTCACTTCAAATTGGGCAAAACACATCTAAAATCATCCTAAGTGCACTCCACCGATATGGTACGGAACGGGGCGACTATAACATATAGCCCATTACTAACATACTTCTCACTTTCTGATAGTTGCGAGAAAATTAAAGTTATATCTGTATTTTTTGTTTAAAATTTGATCAGACCAATGATTCCCATCCATCGCATCTCGAAGTTCTGTCTAAGCCATTGATGATCACACAAACTATTTAAAGATTTGTGTGACGGTTCTTTAAGCTTTTTTTTTTTTTTTTTTTTTTTTTTTGTTTGCAACACAACAAAAATATGGTAAAATTAGAAAATCAACTTTACGAATGAACCTAATGTGTCTACTGTATTGTTGCCCTTTAAATCAAACCGGTCTGGGATTCATTAGTTGATTGGTTTCGACGTCCAAAACGAACATGGAAACATTTTTCCCATTGACTTATTCGAGCCGAATAAACGAGAAATCTCTAAATCGAGTATCCGTAGTTTCGGTTATTCGACCGAAGTTAACCGTTTCGTTCGATTATCTGATCTTTTGAATATGACTCGAGTTATTGAATCATTTCTTTTTTTTTTACCATTTTGACTAGAGATGGGAATTGAGTAGGCTTTTGTCGTGTACCGCCGCTGACATTTCAAAAATTAAGGTCGTGCGCGAGAAAAGCCAAGAAAAAACGGTATGGTTCATTTTATCTTCATTCGATTAATGTTTTTTTAAGTGACATCATCTCGTCTAATTGGGCAGCGCTGTTAAGAACTAGAATACTTTTTATTTCATCGTTGGACCCAGCGAGATTTGAACCCATTACTTCAAATGCTTGGCAAGGCATTGACGTACTAAGCTAATGTGTGCGTTTTCTGATTAGTTCTTAAAATGTCATGCGAGGTGAATCAATTCTAAATAGAGTATGCTTTTTAACCGTTTTCGGGTAATTGTGCAGGGCTCTAATATAGATATATTTAACAATCAGGAGAAGGCGTGGCAGTTCAAACGAACTATATATTAAAACAAAAAAAAAAAACGTTAATTTCGATAGAACAGAAGGTCAAATACCAGCCAAACGAAACTTTAACAAGTTCATGTATGATTATCAGTGACGTAGATTTTATTCCTCAAAGGAGTTGGATAGGGACAACTTAAGTTGGGGCTCAAATACGACGCATATATTTAAAATTTTAATGCGTGAGTTTGTATAGGGTCTGAATGTTATAGTGGCTCAATCCTTGTCAGATCGGTAGTATATCAATTGGATAATAGTATAAGTGATTTTACCCAGATTGGAGTAAATATATTTATAACAAGGAAAAACGTTAACTTCGGTGGAACCGAAGCTGAAATACCCGTTACACTAAACTTTTAATAGTTTATATGTTCACTAGGCGCTTAGATTAAATTTCACGATGAATTTGATCAAATTTGTATGGAGGCTTTTTGTAATACTAGCCCGATCTTTACCATATCGATGTAGTTGACATTAAAATTGATGAAATTTTAATTGAATTCATTCGGAAAAATAAATATTTTCATACAAAAATTCGAAAATGGGCGGTAAATTTGTATGGGGGCTATACCTAAAAATGGGCGTGGCGTCTTGGTTTTGACCATGGATGACAAAAGAAATGTTTTTACTTAATTGGGAGCGAGTACATTCATAAACAATTACAATTTTTAAACAAAAAATCGAAAAAATCGATAGGTTTGTATGGGGGCTATACCTAAAAATGGGCGTGGCACTCTCATACTCGAACTTAATCTAGTCGTTGCTGAGAAAAGCTTAAGTTTAAAATTTCAGTTCAATATCTTAATATCTTCATTGAATAAATCGCATAGCAACAAACAGACGGACAGACAGACAGACGGACATGGCTAGATCGATTCGTCTTATCGAGCTGATCAAGAATATATATACTTTGTTGGGTCTCCGATGCCTCCTTCAATGCGTTACAAACTTTTGGACAAACTGAATATACCCGTTTACACTATGTGTAACGGGTATAAAAATCGAAAAAAGTCGTAAGTTTGTATGGCGGCTACATCTAAAAATGGGCGTTGCACCTTGGTTCTAACATACAAACTGTCTAGCAGCAAAAAAAGCTTAAGTTTAAAGTTTCAATGCCTTTACAACTTTCCGAGTAAAACGCATTGCAACAGACAGACAGACGAACAGGCAGACGGACATGACTAAATGATTCGTCCCGTCGAGCTGATATATATACTTTCTGATGTCTCCGACAACCAAACATCTAAACTTTCCGATAATCTGATAATACTGTGACGGATATAAAAAGCTAAACAACAACAAAAGTTTCACTATATTTCCTGTGAAATCGATCAAAACCTGCCCAAATCAAAGAAATAATTCTAAATTGTCAAAAAAAAAAAAAAAATGGGTAAAAAGCTTCCTTTAAAAGGCCTTGTGGCATGTTTAGAATTTCAAAATGACGGTTGCAATACGGAGGACAGATTTTTATTCGAGATAATCCATTTAATATGCTAGATAAAGTGGTAAAAATAATAATTGTTTTACTTCACATGGAAAAATATGCTCTAGAGAAATACATATTACAACTTCTATGCTGAAAAAGGGCTTCTTGGAGAGATAGTTTTATGACTGACTTGGATTTGGCAAATTCTGAAAGCACTCTCGGCGTCTAGAGAGTACACAAAGCAGTCATTTTGATTCGATTTTATTATTTTTATTTATTTACTTTTATTTATTTACTTTTATTAACTTTTTTTAAAATTTATTTTTATTTAATTTTTTATGTTAAATATTTTGTTTTAATAATTTTTTTTTCGAAAAATTCCATTCATTTGCGAATGGAAAATTCCAAAATTTTCAATGACGAATTGATAAATCTGTACACATATCGCGTTTTGTCTCTCGCTGAGTGCGTTCTTTATTATTTATTTTTAAACAAATAAAAAAGAAAGAAAGGAAAAGGAAAACTGTCAGTTGCAGTCATTTTTGGAAAACTCCAACCATTTTAGTTAACAATAAAATTATGCAAATATTGCAAACATATTGTACAGCAAAATTATTTGATTTTAATTCTATTAAAAAAGAGAAAACTTTCACTTACCTTTTTGTGTCATCCTTGTCGTCACTTTCGTCGTCCATCTTCGAATTTATTAAATAATCCAGTTTTGATTGGACACTCTGGCACCTTCTTACACAATTTTGTTTAATAAAAAACTTAAACGCTTTTTTTTTTTAATAAGCTTCTTTTTTATGATTAATTTTAATTGTGTTAATTGAATTGCTTAATTAATTTGCACTTTTTAATATTTAATATTTTTATTGCTTACATTTTTTCTTTTCGGCGTCTTTTTTCAGCTTTTCAGCTACATATTAGGTAATGTTCACTTTGAAAATGATTTCAATATGTTTGCTTATGTGTCGCATTTTAGCTGTCACTTTGCTGCAAAATTACACAACTGAAAAAAATTTGTTTATGAAAATAATTATTAATTTTTTTAATTAAAATATTTTTAAAAGCATTTTCATTTTGATTTTCCATTTGATTTTTAAACATTTCGAATTTTTCTTTTATTTTTTTTTAAAAAATTAAAACCGTATAAAAAACGAACCGCGTACCGTCAGCAACAAGTGCAATAAAGTATCTGAATAAATTCGCAGCATAGCACTGTCGAAGGCTGTATTAAAAAAACACCAATACAAATGCGCGTGGGATCCCCAGGTGTAACTGTATACATGTATGTGTGTGTGTTTGTGTATTTGAGTGGGTGCGTATAGAAGTTACATAACGCGCAGTAAGCGCTGCGCAAGCGCTTGACAAGAAAATAAAAGCACCCGCTAGGAAATTATACACGAACCAATGCGAATGCAATACACAAATACAAACGTAACGTATATTATGTACATAACACAAATACACACACACACACACACATAGCGTAACATATATGACAGAATGCCTGTTGAATATTTTTTGTATATTTTTTTTGCTGTGTATTTTGTTTGTTGCACTTTTCAACCCCTAAAAGCATGCTGTGACTTTTGTACAATTCGTTGTTGCAATGTATTTCAAGCAATTTCCAAAAGGAAGCAGTTAAAGGCGGTAAGGGGTGGCATATGCGTTTGATGGTATCAACGCTGATTCAAACCAAAATCAAACAAAATAATGTTACAACATTCAAGCAGCGCATATGAATGTCATAACAACGAGTTAACGCTTAGTAACCAAATACACTCACATACACACACACATACATAGATATTCTCATTTATGTCATCCTTCACAAATTTGTAGTTTGAGTTAATAAATGAATTGTTGCTTTTATTTTATACTATTGCCGCATGCATTTATGTATTTGCTAACCAATTGGCTAGCAATGTTCCATATATTTAGCTCATTTATGTATATCTCTTCTCTTTCTCCTTCCCCCTTCCCTCTTTACTCTTTTCACTCATCACTAAATCCTCTTGGTCAATTTAAGCGAGTATCATACTATCTACTGCAAGTTACTCGTATTCAATGAGTTGAATTATTTTGTTGCATAATTCTTTGACTAAAATATTTCACATTTGTATCTGATAGCTTACCTCCTTTTTTTTTATAATTTTGTTTTCTGTGATTTATATTTGCAATTTCTATTTATAGATTTTATATTATTTTAAATTTCAATAGATTATATAATCGACTTTGACAGTTTGCAAATAATATACAAATAAATTTTACACAAGGCCAAATAATCTAAAGGTTTTTTTTTTTTTTTTTTTTTTTTTTTTTGAGAAAAGTGCTAAGACTACGTTCATATATAGTATCTATATCCGATGAAAAGACAGACTATTGTTTTTATTAAACAAAAACAGGAAAGAGTGTTTTTGTATTAGAGACCTGCATGAATGTACTCAATTCTAGCTCAGCAGATCTGTACAGTAGTGTAGTGTTCTCAAAACTACTTCACTCATTGTTATCTGTGCAGTATATTTCTGAAGCCAGAAGAAGATAGCACAAAATTTGAACTATTCTCACAAAGAATGAGTACAGTAAGATGTTGCACTCTTTTTTAATGAATGCTATATTTGTCCTCTTTTGAAACGCTTCACACCAAGCGTAATTATGAGAACAGGTTGTGTGTGTTATTATACAACTGTTCAGATGAGTTCAGTAGTTGCGTACCTTGATAATTTCACAATCTTTATTTTAAATTTAATTTTGTGTTGATTTTCATTTTATGTTCGCCTGGTATCCCGTTTTAATAAAACGCTAAATTCTTGGTCCATTTCATTATATGTAATATGAAACATAGCCTATGTCACTCGGGAATAGTGTAGCTTGCCAACGGGGAAAGAAATTTTCAAATCGGTCCAGTCATGAAGTTTCGCTCATGTCGTCTAATAAATATTTAAAATTTATCTCTGTACAGTAAGTAAACTGCACACCAAAACATTGTACAGTGAATCAACTGCACCCAAAATTATTGTACTCATTATATGCTGGTCAACATCAGAGTGAGTAAGAACACTATCTGTCAATACAGGCAATATTAGTTCCATTCACTTGCACTGTATTTTATCTGTGCAGTAAAAATATGTACAACTTTTAGAATGAATCATTCATTTGCCCTTTTGAATGCATTCATGCAGATGTCTATTTTGTATGTACTTCAATTTTTCACACACAATATATGTTTTTTTTTTTTTTTTTAATAATGATTTCTCTACTATACTACCAGGGAGGTTAAATGGCAAACCTAGAGGAGGAAAATAGTATGAGGAAAAGACTTTGCAAAACGACAATTTCCGGTGCTGTTAAAAAACCGAATATGTCCAACGAAAAAATGTTGATGTGGGAACTCCTATTACATCAGCTATGTACCAGATGGTAACATTTTAAACAGTTAGCTGTGGTAATCTGTTGGAGTCAACTCTGGTTAATAAGTCGCATGCGCAAGAACTTCCAAACTAATGATTGCTTGACCAGTCGTGCCGTGTGTGATTGTACATTATCCAGGAAAATCATTTTATGCTACCATTTTTAGATCAGGTTTGAGCAGATCGCATCAGCAACTCATTGTCTTCAAGTTTCACTAAATTTGAAACTTTGGAACCAGTCTCTGCAAGTTGTTTTCGATAGAGCGTAGTCACCATTATTCGCTGAGCTTATACCATGTCCGTAAATTGCTATTTTCTGGTACAAACTTACAATATTGTCTATTCATTATGTTTACATTTCTATGTGGCAACAGCGATTTCATATGTTGCCACCTGGTACATATATCTGATTATCACTTGTTTCGATCCGTAATGTAATAAAAACTATACAAATAAAAATTTAAAATGGGCTTTGAGAAAAATCGTTTGTAAGTGATCTATTGATCTTATAGTCTCCGAGATAATCGCTTTCATAAGGCAGACCTCAGGACGGACCCAAAAAAACTTGTAACTATGGTCATGGGAAAGAATCCCATGCTGGGTGTAAACAAGTGTTATTATACCTGTTACACATAGTGTAAAACTGGTATATTTAGTTTGTCAGAAAGTGTGTAATGCATTAAAGAAGGCATTGTAAACCCTATAAAGTATAACATACATATTCTTGATCACTTCGACAAGACGAATCGATTAAATTCTTTATAGAGCAAAGGCTTCCTATAGCAAGCCAAATTTTCAGTATAAAGAAGAACATTTCTAAATTGTTTAGTGTTTTGCGTTTAAATTTAATACAAATGCTGAACACGATGATTTATCCACGTCAAATGATGTGCGAAAGGTATTTAAGCCTGGGTCCAACCGAAGTAAACGCCACACATAGTGTGAAGGGTATTATCAGTTGATCAGCTCGACGAGACGAATCGATTTAGCCATGCCCGTCTGTCTGTCCGCCTGTCTGTCTGTTCCGATCCGTTTTACTCAGAAAGTTTTTAAGATATTGACATGAAATTTTAAACTTAAGCTTTTCTTGCTCCTAGGCAGTTTTTATGTCAGAATAAAGGTTCCACGCTCATTTTTTAGGCATAGCCCCCATACAGATCTACCGCCCGTTTTCGATTTTTGAATGATAACGTTAATTTTTCTGAATGAATTCAATTAAAATTTTATAAAATCAATTTCAATGTCCGCCTAAGTGAACACGATTGGTATGATAAGGATCGGGCTAATATAATATAAAGCCTTCATACAAATTTTACCAAATTCATCGTGAAATTTAATCTAAGCTCATGGTGAACATATGTATTAACTATTAAAAGTGTTGTGTAACGGGTATTTTAGTTCCGGTTCCACCGAATTTAACGTTTTTCCTTGTTCCTTGTTCTTTTTTCGATTTATTTCGATATTTTTCGAATTGCTCTAGAAAACTAGTTAAAAAATTATACCTTGATCTTGGACACGAATTTTCAAATAAAGATAAAAATGGTCTAAAAAATTCGAGTACGAAAATAATGTCCGCAACGCAGTGGTAATCATTTTTTTTTTTTCTGAAGTCACAATAAAGGTTCGATATGCAATATACGAGTTTGTGATAATTTATAAAATTGTTCGTTTGCAGATCTGCAACTTAGCCCGATAGTTTTTGAGTTTCAATCGAATTTTTGTATTATATAATATATAATATATAGTATATATATATGCATATACTTTGTTGCTATAATTTGCTAAATTGTACTCTTATTGCTATTATTACTACAATTAAATAATTTTACTTGCAACTTAAACTTAGATAATACAAGTTTAGCTCAAACACTTTGCTTTAAACAATTCTGGTTATATGCATCTTTTTGCTCTCTAATCAATCTTTTAGTATCTATATACTTTTGTGCTGCTTTAGATTTTTAAGGTATTAAAGCTTTGGTTTGAGTTAATTTTTAAGCGGTTTTTTTTGCTTGTTTTATCTTTAACAAAGTTCAGTTTACTGCCAAGTGTATTTAAATTTAACGAGCAAATACAAAAACAAGATTAGCAATTAAATTCAAAGCATTACAACCAGCACAGGTACCCCTCACTACTCCGGCCAACCTTACAATCTGCAGTTGACCACGAGTGAACGACAGTCACAGCTACTTAGGGTTAACCAAGCAACACTTGTCAGCCAAACCGATTATTAACTAACGCCGTTCACCACCTCTCTTTCCGATTATTTTGACTTTAGTCTGCTCGCAGTGCGCTTTTCTTGACTTTGAAATGAATAAATCGGCAGCAGCACATATGAGTATGAATATTTTCACAACTGGGAAATTATCTGAACCTGTTATATGCTTCGTTTCGTTTGTGTCACACAGAGCGGATTAATTACACACATCGAAATGGAACTTAAACAGCATCAAAACCCAAACTGAAACCAAAATAAAAACCCTTAAAAAATGCATCGAAACTGTTTGCAGAAAATCACATCAAACGCGCTTTATAATCGGATTGTCGGAAAATGCTCTGTCCGAATATACGTCCGTCTGTCTGTATGTCTGTTTGCCACAATATCTGCTCGTGCAAATCTAATAAACGTTTAAAACGCTTAATTTGCTTTAATTAAAATTTATATTTTTGTAATCATTTAACCGGTACATAGCCATATAGCAGCAGCAGCAGTAGTAGTAGCAGTGGCAGCAGGACCCAATTCAAAATTACCTAAAAATGTTACGCATTCCGCATTGCACGTCATTGCAAATCAAAGTTTTCTTTGGCTTCTTTACGACTTTTCATAACTTTTCCCTTTTTGATTTCGTTGTAAAATTTTCCATTAACACTTTTACTATTTTGCATCGCATCGCAGACGCATTTCTTTGCGCTTTGATGTAAACATTTTTCAAGAAAATTATTTGCGAAACCTTTCAAAATTTTACAATTAAACAATTTGTCGCAGTTTATGACTTTGGAGCGGAAAAGTGCAAAAGTGTTTGCAAACAAAACAATGTATTCCGAGTTTTTCCTCTGCTTCTTCCCTTTGCCTCTGGTAAAAGTTGTGATTTTGCAATATTTGCGGTTTAAAGGCTCGTGCAGAAGTTTAAAATTAAGCAGGAATAAACTTTTGCTTAAGAAAACGCTCAAATGCTCGTCACATAAATTGTAATAGCTTATGTATTCATGATCGTCGATATTATTTCGCGACGTTATGCTACTTTCTTACGCTGTCCATCCTAACGTCTGCCGTATAAAAACGCGTATTTCGGAGACCTTAAGTGATAGCACTTGCAAACGATTTTTCTCTAACCCCATTTTAAGGGTTAACCCCATATAAATCTAACCAAAAATTTTTACACATAGTGTAAACGAGTATATTCCGTTTGTCCGAAAGTTTGCAACGCATTAAGTATATACGAGGTGTGTTCAAACATTATCGCGAATTTTGAATATTCGCGGGTTACGTATATATTTGAATTTCGATTTTTTTTGTGGCGTTATGTTGGTACTCATGTCTCTCACTTATGCCGACAAGCTCGGCTATTTTGAATGTTCACTTAATTGTTGACAGCTGCTTTGCTTGCACGTGTTTTGGATCGTCTTCGATTTTTACCTATTCAAAAAATGGATCAAAGAACCTGTATCAAAATTTTTTTTTCTGAATGGAATAAATGGAATAAAAATGTTGAAGAAGGCTTATGGGGACCGAGCTCTACCAAAATCAACAGCATTTGATTGGTGTAAATTGTTGAAAGAAGGTTGCGAACGTGTTGAAGATAAAAAGCTCCCTGATCAACCATCGACCTCAACGGACGATGCTCACATCCTAAAAGTAAAAGAATAAGTGCTTGCATACCGTCGATTAACTATGAGAGACATTGCTGATGAAATTGGCGTATCGAAAGGATCAATTAATACAATTTTGAAGGATGTTTTGGGCCTCAAACGTGTCAAGTCTCGGTTGGTACCAAAAATGATGATTTTTTTTTTAAAAACTGTACTGATTTTTCGTTCCGCAACCACCGTATTCGCTTGATTTGGCACCGTGTGACTTCTGGCTATTCCCAAAACTCAAGAGACCACTCCGGGGAACGCATTTCGAGTCGATTGAGGAGATAAAAGCTAAATCGAAGAAGGCGCTGATGGCTTTACCGGAAAGGGACTATTTGGCATGTTTCGAGGATTGGAAAAAACGTTGGCATAGGTGTATTTTATCGGGACAAAATAGATATTCATGAATAAATAAATAATTTTAAAAAAATCACAAAGTATGCGATACTTTTTGAACACACCTCGTATATATATCAATGTCGAGTTTTCATATGAAAACACTTTATACATTATATCTGAATGAATTCAATTAAAATTTGATAAAATCGCTTTAAATCTCCACCCTTGTATACGCTTCCGATATGATATGTATCGGGCTAATATAACATACAGCCTCCAATCGAATTTGCCACCCATTTTCTCAATTTTTCAAAAATAATATTGTTACTTGCTTATATTATGAATCCTAATATGGTGTCCTAGCTTTTGTTGCACCAGATCATTGACCCCTATTCACCTTAAAATTTTATCTAGACACAGGTGAACATATAAACTAATAAAAGTATCGTGTGGTGGGTATTTGAGCATTTTCCTTTTTTGGAACTAACAAGGTTGTGATCGCCATTGAAGTTAGAGTTCCAATATTAAATAACAAAAATAGTCTATAAAGAAAATTATAAACTTGTTGTAGGTTTATATGGGCGTCACTTTTTGAAGTAGGATTTAGGACTTATAATCTCCGAAATAATCTAATTCATGCGGTATACAGCAAAAGATGTGTGATTGAAAGGAAAAACAAGCCTGAAGAGGTTACGCTTACTAGATTAGATATGTATGTACATTCGCCCATTCTTTGGGTAAGGTTAAGGTTAGTACGATTTATATCGATGAGCTTTTTATGGCTGTATAAATTTGTTACAAACTCTTTGACGAACTGATAGCACCCGTTTCACATACAGAAAAACTATAAAAAAAGCTCTGCGTGGCATTGAAAATATGCAATGCGGAAGAAAATCAGAGAGATAAATAAAAAAAACCAAAAAAATATATTTTTTTGGTTTGTATGCGAGAAAAGCCGGTTTACCAAGTGAAAAAGTGTAAAATGAAAATAATAAAGTTTACTCAACTCGCGGCTAAAGTTGACATTGCACGCTTCCAGCACCCTCGACACGACATATTTTTATATGTGAGCCGAAGTGACAAGATCGTTGACTGACCTAGTCACTCAAAAGCACAAATGCACTGCTCATTCGCTCAATTGAAATCGCTCGAGATCGTGCATTCTCCGACACTCAAATCTAAATTTATGCACTTAAAGCTTTACTATCAAGTGTAACTGTTTAGCTCAAATACTCGTAAACACTCGTACACACTCGTATATGTATTTGTTGTAATTGCATACGAAGAACACCCTCAACCCGCTCGTTAGTATTAGTTCGTTTTATTTTATTGAACTTGAGCTTTTCTCTGACGCTAATTATACGATTACAGCATAACATAACAAGCTCGAATAGTATTACGTTAGCTGAGTGCAGACGTATCTATGTGTATGTGTGTGTGTCTTTGTGTGTGTGTATTATCTCTGTGTTTCTTTTTTCTGCATTGATAATCGTTTTGTTTTTGTTTTTTGTTTTTTTTTTTTTTTTTTTGCACACTTTAGCAGTTTAAAATTTTGTAATTTTATTATTTCTATTGTACTGGAGTTTGTATATTTCATTAGGACTATCATTGGTATAATTTATACTCAATTTGAAGTTCCTAGAATAAGAAACAAAAAAGATTTAAGCAAAAAACGAAAATTTTGGGGTAGATTTGTATGGGGGCTAAGAAAAAACCTTAGGAGAGTCTACGATTCAAATATGATAACTCCATTTCTTATAGACTCCGAGATAATCGTTTTCATACGGCAGATAGCATGACAGACGCACATAAAAAATGTAGCCACTAGATTTATCTTCATTACTCTATCCTATATTTTGAGCTACAGCAATTTTAACCTAAAATTTTATTGAATTTACCTATAGCCCCATTTCAAGAGGTATCCCCCATACAAATCTTTCACAGCATTTTGGGTTTTGCATAAAAACGTCTTGGTTTCTTATTCTTGGAAGTTTAAATTTAGCATAAATTATTCTCAATAGTCCCAATAAAACATCAAAATATATGTAGATCCAAACAAATTTTAGGTATAGCTCCCATAAGTTTCTGTACAAAAATCCAATAAAATAGGTATGGTACTAAGAAAAAAATTCACTTAAGGAACACAAAGATTGGGTACAGGGTATCTTGCAGGCGATACACAACTTCTACTTTCTTTCTTTGAAAGATATTTAACATAAGCCTCCTCCCCCACACCTGTAGATCATAAATACATAGATAGATCACAAAACCGATGGCAACTTAATGGATGAAGTGTATTTGAATTTCGGTATTATGATCTTCACTTAAGTTTCTTGTTGTTATTATTTTTTTTAATTTTAGATTCCAGTTTTTGTTTTTGTATTATTTTTTTTTTTCTTTTTTCAATTTTTTGTTTGTTTGCGGTTTTTGCTTTTCCGCTTTTCTTTATATTTTTATTCCGTTTCTTAAATTTTTATTCTATATTGCAACCTTGGCTCGTGTTTCGTAATTGTTGCTCTCTTTTTACCTTTTAAACTTGACTTAATTTTGTTTTTCAATAAATCTTTTGTATTTTATTTTTTCTCTTTGCCATTTTCCGATTGTTTTCATTGATTAAATTGTTTTGTATTTATTTTGTTTTCTTTTTTGTTTATTGTTTTGCATTAATTTCCATTGAAACTCGTTTTCTAATTTATTTATTAGTTGAAATACCAGACTTAGGTTGGGTGACGTAATTTATGTTTTTGTTTATATATGAAGCAATCTTTCAATAGTTGGGAGACATCCTCCGCCAGTATATGATTTGACGTAGAAATTTCAAATATTCATTATTTTGAATTCAATATAAATGGATGTAAACTAGAAAATATAATATTTTTATTGAATATACGGAGGGTCAGACTTAACTTTTAAAATATGCTTCACTGGACACACTTTCTTAAAATAGCCCAAAAATTACCTTCCGGCTATACGCTTGGTCACTAATAAGTGGAGATCATAAAACCGAATTTGAAATTCATGTCATGCATTAAGTTGCACTTCAGTTTTGTATGGGATATTTATGATCTTTGGATATGGGGGCTTATGTTGGATATTTTTTCAAATGAGTAATATGAATATACTACAATATTTTGTTATGATAAGAAGAGAGAAGAGAGGCCATAAATAATTTATATTCGTGTTTAAAATCAAATGATTTATCCGTTCTGCAGTCTGATGTAGGTCCCCTAATAGCTCGGAGACTATAATACACAGATATCTTACTTCAGTTTTGAATGAAATATTTTTTTGTGACTTAATCTAAAAACACCAAAGTCGCTATGAATTACAATTACATAAGACAATTTATATAAAATATTTCTATATGGTTCAAATCGAACAGTTTTTGATTAGCGAACCCCACCAAACCTTCTTGTAGAGAGTATCTTGCAGTCGACCCTTTTTGACTGCAGTGTTCTTTGTATTTTTTTATTGCTTTCTACTATTGCAGTTGACGGCATTTTCAATTTAAAAGTTTCGACTTGAAGACCTGTCTATTTTTTTTTGATTTCATTTTTTTTTAATGACTAAGTTGATTATTGTTTAAAGATACTTAATGACTTTCAACACAAAAAACTTTTTTTCAAATATTTGTTAGGAACATTAGCTTTTGTAGAACCGAAGCTTTGAATTCAATTACTCATGTATGTACAAAAAAAAAAAAAAATATAAATATGAGTAAATAATTTCTATAAGTGATCTATCAATTTCTAAGAAATTACAGTTTTTAAATTATTGTGTAAGGTACGCCTTCATATTTTAGATCGACGTTTAATGTACAAATATGGCTCAAAATTTGTAAAATGTCAAAATGTCCAAATCGTAGTGTTCGCAAAAAAGTCACTTTCATTGATTTTTTCACAGTAATTTTTTCACAGTGATTTTTTCACAGTGATTTTTACACAGTGTTTTTCCGCAGTGATTGTTTTCACAGTGATTTTTCCACAGTGATTTTTCCACAGTGATTTTTTCACAGTAATTTTTTCACAGTGATTTTTTCACAGTAATTTTTTCACAGTGATTTTTTCACAGTAATTTTTTCACAGTGATTTTTTCACAGTGATTTTTTCATATTGATATTTTTACACTGCGACTGAAAGAAGTGATGAGCGATTTTCTCCTTCCTCAGAGAACATGTTCAGTTATCGGCGATATTGTGTATATGATTTTTTCACAGTGATTTTTTCACAGTGATTTTTTCACAGTGATTTTTTCACAGTGATTTTTTTTGACTGCGACTAAAAGAAGTGATGTGCGATTTTCTCCTTCCTCAGAGAACATGTTCAGTTATCGGCGATATTGTGTATCGGTCTTCGCGAACAGTTGCTAATCACACTGAGACTCAACACTACCAAATCGAAGGAAAATTGAAAAAATCGATTAGATTCGGTAAAAAATAGAGGAGTGACAAGATTATTAGGGTCAATGAATTCAAATCTGGTATTCATTTAAACTTATTACCTCAGGTTTTTGATTAACTTCGCAGTGTCCAATTTATTTAAAAGTTTGACTTTAAAGATTAAGTTTACAATATTTAAAACTGACCGAATAGACAGTTGAATGCATTACAAACTGGCTGTGAATTGTATGAATTGAATTGATAATGAAGAAAAGCCGACAGCAAATTTATTGGGGGATTTACCTGACACACCAGCTAATTAGTAATGAATAAATGCTCGAATTCAGATTTAAACCACTCAGTGATCAGCTACATAAACTCTAGAAAAAGCGAGCTGTATTATGATTTCTTCAACATAAATTACGGATATTTGAATTTAATATTTTTTTTTTGTATTATGATAAAACTGAATGACATTGAAATTGAAACTTTGCTGCAATGCAAGTTGGTGATGACTCGAAATTCTAAATAAAAAAAAAAATAAAAATTATTGCTGTTGTAGTATTTATTTACTTTTTTTCTGTTAAGCGTGAATAAAATCGTGACACGTGCGGCCCCAGGCATGCTTGAGTGGAATGATTGACTGAAGTTAATTATTGATAACACTAGTTTACAGCAAAATATAATAAGAAATTTGGACCTGTCCGATCTGCTACTATCTAGAAGTCTAAAACAAAAAAGATAATCTTATACTTCATAAGTTAAAACTGTTAACTAGTGTTGATTAACGATAATTATGATATCAGCAAAATAATATATTTTTGGTAAATCCCATACGACACGTGAATTATTTCAATTTGAACTTTTTAATAGTTTTTTTAAATTAATTTATTGACCGCTACATCAAGTGTCAAGCACGCCTTTGGTTTCGGTTTAAATTTATTAATTAATTTATTTTTTTTTTATTTTATACCTACTATATTCTATATGCATACATAATATATGGTATACTACCTATACTTAGCTAATAAAATTATATCGTTTGCATATCAGCAATTTTTTTTTTATTTTTATTATTAAATTTAAGTCACATTTATAAATTGCATGTGCAATTAATTACGGTACGAGTTGGTATGTTTGCAATTGTACAATAGAAAATATAATAAATAAATTAAGTTACAATAATAATAATAATAAATTTAATACGAGAGAGCAGCGAGTATAGAACGAAGATGAGCGAATAATACAATAATAGAAATGGAAATAGAAATACAAATCAGAAAAACAGCGTGCATAATTATGGCAATCAAATTAGAATTATTACAGTCATATGTATTACTGCTGCGTCTAGCTACGATTCATTGTAAATATTATGGTAAATTGTATTGTATTATTTTATTTTTTATAAATTATTTTTACAATCAATTGGAAATCGTGCAATATTGCAAGATGGAGTTAACAATAAATACTTAAACAAAGCTTTAATCGAAGCTCTTTCAGAAAGGTTTTAAGAAATTCTTAGTACAAAAAGTTTTATATCGATAGGCCGTTGTCAAATTCTGTCGTTCTTTGGTTGATGATATTTAAAATATTATATGTAAATTGATGTTACTGTAAATTTTCTCATGCGAGAACTAATGAAAGGCAGTTTAAAACGCACATTTTTTCCCGAATTTTCGAATTTTCAAGTTTCAATTTCATTAAAAAAACATGGAAAAACGTTAACTTCGGTGGAACCGAAGCAGAGAATCTTGGAATAGTTTATTTATTATCATCTGTGGCTTATAATGGCCCGATCCGTATCATATCGGTGATGTGTTCATATGATGATATTAAAAGTGTTTTTACCCAATTTGGGGTGAATACATTCCAAAATAATACCTGTTTTCATACAAAATATCTAATATGGGCGGTAATTTTGCATAGGGGCTAAACCTAAAAATAGGCGTCGCACCTTGGTCGCACCTTGGTCGCACCCGATTTGGAGTGAATATATTCATATTTAATGCCTTTTTTTACACAAAAATTCAAAAATGAGCGGTAATTTTGTATGGGGGCTATACCTAAAAATGGGCGTGGCACTTTTATGTTCAAACTTGACCTGGTCGTTCCTGAGAAAAGCTTAAGTTTCAAGTTTTAGCTGAATATCTCCAGTAGTCTCCGAGTAAATCGCGTTGAAATAAACAGACAGATGGGCAGACAGACAGACGAACAGAGAGACGGACATGGCTAGATTGACTCGTCTCATCGAGCTGATCAGAAATATATAGACTTTATGGGGTCCTCGACGTCTCCTTCAATGCGTTACAAAGTTTCAGACAAACTGAATATACCCTTCACAGTATGTGTACGGGTATATAAAAAAAACCAACTAAAACACCGAAAAGATTGCAAAAAAACCTGGTAAAATTAGAACTAAACTTTCTCCATTTTTTTATGTATATACAGGTCGACACAAAATGAACTTTTTTTTTTTTTGCAAGCATCAGACTAGGGCCTTATAGATTTTACATCGCTAAAAGCGAATCTGACCTGAAAAATTTTCCATCGCGTCGAAATTTTGTGGAAAATAAATTAAAAAATTCAATAACACTCTTATTGACTGTTTTTGATCACATATAGCAAATGAACCTGAGGTAATACAAATCCCCAACTATGTTTAAGGCCCTTTTCTCTTTTTCAGCTTGCTGTTTTTGGACCTTTTTTGAAAAAATTCTCATTTGAAAACGCAAAAAGATATTTGAATTTTGTTTTTTTTTTATTGAATTAGTAATGAATGAAAGAAAATAAAAAAAATTTTTCGCCGCGATATAGGGGCTGTCCATAGATGATGGCACCGTCAAAGTTGGCCCTCAAAAAAAAAGGCATGGTGCTGGCGGCCACGATTCCGCCAGTTCTACTGAACCGATTTGGATGAAACAAAGTTTAATCGACGTAGAATTGTCACCATTCTGGCCCGTAGTAAAATAAAAATTTTGCGATTTTTTTTGACAAAATGGCGGCCACTTGAAATTGACAAATCGAATTTGGACCCATTTTTTTGTAGTTTAGTGTAAAAAAAAAATAGTAAAAAAATCGCAAAATTTTTATTTTACTACGGGCCAGAATGGTGACAATTCTACGTCGATTAAACTTTGTTTCACGTGGTTTCGAGATAAACGCGTTCAAAGTTTGAAGTTTGTTAAAAACTACTCATTTTAGCGAAGACATGACCCCACAAAAATGGCCATATCTTCTAAAGTATTTCGAATTTCAAAAAACCCTTTTAGTGTTATATTCTTAAATGTCCAAGCTATAAAAAAATGCAAAAAAAAAAAAAGTCGAAAAAAATTTTTTTACTGAAAGAGAATAGGGCCTTAAATTAAAGCTTGAACCTTCCTCTATAAAAGTAGGGTCGAGGACCAAAACATAGAATTAATCGTAAGTTTTGATAAAGTATAACTTTTTTATGACTACATTCTTAATATGTCTTGAATAAAAAAATTATTCTCTCAGAAGTGGCTGATTAAATTTTTAAAATCTCGCTTACCGAATACAAAACAAGACTCATTATTTTATTACTCAAAGAAAGTAAAAAAAAGAGTAACATATAAATTGTGCTACAACACAATTCACGTTTGATTATGTGTGTTCTCGACTCTTCTCTTTTAACACAAGGTTCAAGCTTCAATTTAAGCCTAATTCTAGATTTCCATCATCTCACATTCATCTCTGTATAAGATCAAAAACTGTAAAACAGTGTTTTTTGAATTTTAAAGCCCATTTTGTTTTCAAAATCTTGACGTGATGGAAAATTTGAAATGAACAATCTATAAGATAGGCCAAGTACGATACCTTGGATTATTTTCGGTATCGAATTGTGTTATATGTAGGTGTAAGTTCGCTTAAAGCAAACTAATAATAGGAATAACGGGATAAGACTCTTTACTTATTGATATGTGGTTGCCCACGCCTTGTCCATGAATTGGGTAGTGTTTCAAAACTGTACAAACTTTGATTTTGATGTGAATTCGATTCGCTGAGCTTCGTTATATGAGTTTTCTATTGTCTCCTAGCTAAAAATTATCATGCAGGACAATCAAAAAGACATTTCTACAATTGATCTAAATATGCGCATCCATTTATATGGTGACTTTTATATATTCTCATATAAAACACAAGAAAGAACGCTGAAGTCGAGTATGCTCGACTGCAAGATACCCTGTACCCAATCTATATGTACCTTAAGTTAGGTTCTATTTTACTACCATACCTCATTGAATTGGATTTTCATAGAAAAACTTAAAAAATCGGGTATATCTTTAATTGGGTTTATACCTAAAATTTTGTTGGGCCTACCCATATTGGTCTACTTCATTGGGACTATCATAGACATAATTTATACTAAATTAAAATTTTCAAGAATAAAGAACAATGACGTTTTTTTGTAAAAACCCAATATTTTGGGGTAAAATTGTATGGGGGCTATACCTAAAATTTTGTTGGTCCTACCCATATTTAGATATTTTATTGGGACTATTATAGACATAACTTATACTAAATTCAAATTTTCTAGAATAAAAAACAAGAACGTTTTTATGCAAAACCCCAAAATTTTAGGGTGGATTTGTATGGGGGGCACTCCTTAAAATGGGTCTAGAGAAAAACCGTTTTCAGTTTTGAAAGCTCTACCTCTTATAGTCTCCGAAATAATCGTTTTCATACGGCAGACAGCATGACAGACGGACAGACGGACGGGCGGACGGACAGACAGACATAGCTAGTTCGACTCCCCTTCCAATGCTGATCAAGAATATATATACTTTATAGGGTCTATCTTGCCTCCTTCTGTCTGTTACATTCATTCGCACCAACTTAATATACCCTTTTACCCTTTGGGTACAGGGTATAAAAACATAAAAGTATTTCGATACCATCTCTTAAAGTCTCCTTGATTGGTTGTCTCATGCGGTGGTCATCAATGCAGCTGGATAGATGCCTACATCAACTTAGCTTTTAATGCTTATATATGTATAGCAACTTTCTTGATCAGAACACTCGTTGCATATACTCAAAGAAACTAAAAACAACAAGAAAATATCCCAAACCGAACATTTTTCCATATATTTATTTATTATTTCGTAATATTTGATGAATTCTAAATAATTATGTCTATATCAGCTTAAATAAATAAATTTATAAAGCCTAATACAAGATAATTGAGGCACGTGGAACTGAAATTAAACTTGCGATTGAGTGAGTGACTGCGTGTGTGAGTGAGTGAGAGCAACAATATTGATGACGTTTCATATGACGGCAACGAACGACTTTGACAATGAAAAAAAAAAATAAAATAAAATAAAACGAAATAAATAAAATAAAATAAAATAAAGCACCTTAAAAAAGCTAACGTAAAATGAGAAGACGAACAAAAAAAACTGCAATATGCAATTACAACTCACACAGATATTCGAAAAAACACACACACACACATTCAAAAAGACACACAAATACAGATAAAAGAAAAATCGAGACAAAACTTACAAAGTTTCTAAGCTTTTTGGTCGCTCGTTTAAAAACGCTTCCGTTTGCTTCACCGTTGTCGCCACCGCCATAATCCCCTTACCGCCTCACCTTACTATTTGGAAACCCCTCGCCCAAATTTTTTGTTAGATTTTATTGTTTTAATAGCTTTGCACAAATTTCAATAATTTCTCGCATCTTTTCTAGTTGAATGCACTTTTGATGTTTTGCAAATTTGCTTTTTTTTATTTTAATAATTTTTTATTTAAAACAAAAAAATAAAATAAATTGTATTTTTACGACGTTGTTTCTTGTGGCTTATTTGTTATTTATTTTCACTTGTTTTACCTATTTTACGCACTAAATTTTAATTCGATTAGGCCAGGTTTAAACATATTTTTAACTTATTTTTCAATTAGCTTAGCACTTTTTGTTGCACAATATTTTTTTTTTTATTGTTGATTATTTTTTGTTCGTTTGGTTTTTTAATTTTTATTTATTTCTATTTAAGAAGTTTCAAGAGACGTCTTAGAGTATAAAATGACATAATTTTTATTCTTTTACAAATAAATTTAAAATTTTGTTTATTTCTGGCATATCAGCAAAAACTATCACAAAATAGAGCACCCTGTACAACAAAATTACTAGTAACATCAGCTTTGAGATAGATTCCAGACAAAAAAATTCCAGTTAAAAGAAAAGTTCTAACTTTCTGTGCCCTGATATGGGTCCTGAAATGTCTTTTGTATGGCATAAACTGGGGACCATAATAAAACTGAGTCAATGAAAACTTGCCATCAAATTTCGAATGCCTTTAGCCTAAGAAATATATTCAAAAATATAGCAGAAGCTAGCACGGCTAGCTTGAGTGTTCATTAATAACAGAAAATCTTCTAAGAGAAACGCTAAGGAAAGAGTTAAATTATCTGATGTATTTTCAAATAAAATATTTTTAACGACGATAAAATATGAAAACCTAAAAATGGGCGGTTCATTTTTGAGTGATCTTTTTTCGGACGAGTAGAAAATATATACTTTCAGAATGTATAAAACAAAAATATTCAAATAATAGAAATATACAAATACATCCACGTTCCTGTAATCGTAAAGATTTGGCGATTTACTTTCTAAATCACAAATTTTGGTATTGCAAATCGTAAAATTATTCCGATTTCAAATCGGCAGAATTCGAGTCAGTAAAATGAAAAGTAAATTTACAATTTAACATAAAAAAGCTACTGTCGATTTTTAAAAAAGAGTTTTTTATTTTTGTAATTTTTTATATCATTGACTTTGAATTTGAAATCAATATTAACTACTCATGAATTAATTTAGACCGATAACTTTTTAATTTGTAATCGATAAAAGTTTTTGTCATGTGAAATGCAAAGAAACGTTTTGGAAATGAAATAAAACTTTTGCGATTGCCGGAGCACGAATTTTTTGAAATCGTACGATTTTACTAAATCGTTAATCGCAAAACTTTTCGATTTCGGAAGTATGCTGATAGTAAAGCCATCTAAAGTCTGAGATGAAGTCATCATTTTGTATAAAAGAATTTATGGTTTGATGTCAATCAAATTCAAACATGTTATTATGTTTTAGGTTTCGCAATTATAATAATCCAAGCCCCTTGAATTCTTACTGAATACTAGAACTCGGGCCAATAAATAAATGCAAGAGGTTACAAATCGTTTAAGATAATGTAACGCAACAGAATTTTGTTCAAAAAATTTCGATTTTGAATTTTTATTTGATTTTGCAAAATTTAGGTACTTAAGTTACAAATTAGTGCTCTTTCTTGTTGCATGAGATCGCGTTGCATTCCATATTTAATTGAAATTATCGAATGTATTGAGGAACACAAAAACCTTCATTCCAAAACTCAAAAACAAGTATGGATTTTATATGAGAACTACCCGAAAAAGAATGGAATGGAAAACTAATCTGACATAAGGTTTCTGTGAAGCTTTCAGAATAAGTTTAGTTTAAAGTTTTGTAGCTCTATCTTTTAAAGTTTGCACGATAATCGGTTTTGTGCAGCAGATAAACCGACAAACAGACAGTCTTTACAGGTTTTTTGCAAGAATAACATCAAGAAAATCGAAATGAGGCTTCTTTCCATTTGTATGGCAGCGTCAATGCGCAGAATCGACGGAAAGTTTATGCCGATGAACCAGAGTCTCTGGACCAGTTCAAAGCCAACATGTGCCGAAAAATGCCCCGTTAAATGGCAAAAAAGGCAGAAAAGCTTTTTCGGTCAAATATATAACCAAATTTTTTATGATTTACTCAAGTTATTCACTTAAAACGTAGGGGACCTCAAAACGGAGCACCGGAGTTACCAAAAAAAATCTGAATTTAGACAAATAAATGATAAAAAGTGCAAAGCGCCATGCCACCTTGATATAACAGTCCTAGTAGAGCCTAGGTATGTCATGTCTACCCCAAATAATTCAAATAATTTATTGTTTGTATTGAATAATCTCCGAAATCGTTGTTCTTCTGCACACTTAAAACCCTATTTTTTTGTTGTATTAACTTCAGTAATTGTGTCGGTGTTATTTGCACTCAAATAATCGTGGCAGCTAAATACAACAAACTAATTATTTTTTTATTTTATTTCATTTAAAACTTTCATCTTAAAAAAATAAATGAAAACACACAAATACATTGAAATAATTCGAATTTAAGTGCGTAGTTCTTTTTGTTTTCGAAGATTGTAAAACTGTTGTATTTTTTATTATTAATTATTTATTTATTTATTTTTTTAATTTAGATTTTGAAACACTTAAAAATTTAATAAAATTGATATTCCATTTTAAAAAATACAATTTGGTGTTTTTTATATTAAGTTTAGTTTTTAATTCTAAAACTGAAACACGATTGCACAATTTTTATAATTTTATTTTAGATTTTATTGCATAATACTTATAATAATATTATTATTATTGTACAATTAGCTGTATACACTTCACTTTGCACTTCATTTGTTTTTTTTTTTTTTTTTTTATGAATAAAATGGATAGAATAACAATAATAAACGTTATATATATTATTACCAGCAAATCTTATTTTTTTTTCCAATAATTCTCAAATACCTGAAGCAGTAACTGAGATAGTTTTCAGCGTATTTGAGTAGCTCGTTTATTTTATTTTACGATTTAATTTCTTATAATATTTAATTATTTTTATACATATAAATATTTATTTGTATTTCTATTAAGTAGATTTATTTATTTTTATATTTATAATATTTAAGCACTTTTCTCTTTCTCTTTCGCTCTCTCTTTCCATATATATTTCCTTTTCTATTTTTTTTTTAAGCCGCTACAATTTTAACCGTTTACGTCTTCTATCTGCGCGCACTGAATGCTTCTCGAAAAAGACTGAAATGTTTCGAGCGTTTATAAAATGCAATTTCTAAGCTCGAGAATAAAAAAAACAGCAACGAGCGTTCTTCGATTACACGGTTCCCTACTACACCGCTGACCTTTACTTATACTAATACTATTTTTTTTTATACATGAATATAAGTAATACGAGAAATTCTTTGACTCAAAGTTTTCTTGAAATTCGAGCAAACGCAAACTCAGACTCAAAGTGGCTTAGTTTCAGGTACAAAATATGGACTCGACTCCTCTCAAAAAAAAATGTTTTTTTTGTTTGGTTTTTATTTTGGTAAAATGCAATTTGAAATATTTTTATATGACACTTTCTCTCTCTCTCGTATTGTCTCTCTCCCTCGCTGCACAAATTCTTTGTCTGACACGCGAACACGCTTTTGCACGAACAAATAAACGATCAACACGAGAGCATTTGAGCTTAACCGGCGTATACGTAATATGCATTTTTTTTTGTTTTATTGCGCTCAGCTCATATTCTTTCGAGCATTTTACTCTTGAAAGTTGTCTGCTTTTGTACAAATGTATAAATAAATATATTGATTTCATTGTTTTGTTTCTCGTTTTATTTAGCGTTGATTATTATTTAATACTTTTACAACCCTCGAGACAAGTTACGAATGGACGTTTGCGATTTTGTAATAGCAAAAACAAAAAAAAAAACAAAAAATATATCAAAACAACAACAACTAAAAAAAAAAGATAATACTAAAAAATAAACAAAACATTTGACACTCATTGTCAGTGCACTGAAAGCTCTTTCTAATTGAGTCTAAGCGTTGCAGTTTTTAGATAATAATAGTTCGGCTCAACTGCACAACTATTTTTGACTCAAACATTATCTTAACTGTTTACGCTTGAGATCTTTGGAATACGAACTCTTTATATTCTATATGACATTCTCAAAAGAACTGCATTTACCGATCATATACACAGAAAGAAAAATGGGAAGCTAAAATCAAGTCAATAATTCTTGATTCAAGCACGAAATTGCACTTAATAATATAGTTCGCTTTGTACTGATTAAATTTCACGATTAATTTGGTCAAATTTGTATGGAGGCTATTTGATATATTAGCACGATCCTTA
>JAEIFJ010001654.1:0-45498 GCA_018903435.1 Leucophenga varia
TAAGTTTCCCATGTATTTTACGTAAGAAACTAACACTTTTTCGAAGATTTAATGTAGAAACCTGAAAATAAATATTTTTTTATCGGATAAGCATAAATGAACGTAGAATAAGATACAATCGTTAGTTTTTTGATTTTATATAGAACAATCCTAGGGGTTGAGCGCATAAAAATTTTGAAAAAATAATTTTCCATACATTTTAAGACCACGCTACGGTACAGGGTATATCGAAGTTGCACACAAGCAATTGGAAAGTTCTTCAAACATATTTTTATACACGCCACACATAGAATGGAGGGTATTTTATTTTGTCAGAAAGTTTTTAACGCATTAAAGGATACATAGGTATATATACCCTAGGATACATATAGGTATATATACCCTATAAAGTATATAGACCCTATAAAGTATATATACGAGTCGATCTAGCCATGTCTGTGTTAAAAACACGCCTATTTCTAAGTATAGCCCCATACAAACTTACCGGTTTTTTCGATTGTTTGAATGAAAATAGCTTTTATTCTTTTTTTTTAGGTCATTCAATGTCCAGAACAAGGTACCACGCCCATTTATAGGTATAAGCCTCATTCAAATTTTCAGCACAAGAAAATGTTTATTATTATTCTGTCCTTAGGTTAAAATTTTACCCCACTATTGTGTCTAAACTTTGATTGTATCGGACTGTTGACTTCCAAGGCATCACCTTAACAAATTTTACCTAATCCACTGATGATTATTAACAAACTAAACCAAGGTTTGGTGGGTATTTGAGCTTCGGTTCCACCAAAGTTAATGTTTTCCCTTGTTTTTTTTTTTTTTTTTTTGTATCAGACATACTCAGTAAAGCAAAAATAGAATTCATATTACAAATGTTTTTGCATTGCTTTATGATGTTTCATGATGTACAAGTTAAATGTGCAACAGTCTTATTTGTATCGGAATCAAATTTTCAAAAAGACACAGAAGACTTTTAACTGGCCAAAAAATATTTTTGTTACATTTACAAAATTGTTTTAACATTTCATTGCCTTCAACACTGCATTTCACTTAGATCTCATTTCATGGTGCATGCAGAGGCATAGTTCATTAAATTTTCAGGAACCATTCGTTACCAAGCGAGGTTTCACACAGAGTTACGTATTGTCAAACGGCAATCAAGTGAGCAAAATCGAATTTGAAGGCGCATAAAGCATTCAAATGACTTTACAAAGCCCTTAAGACGGGATGAAGACATGACGCGCTTCCTTTTTATGAAAATAGGTACTGCAAGGTTTATTGTACCCCTGACAAAAACTAAGAAAAATTTTTGCCGGGAAGTGTCTAACATGTTCACACGTTAGTATACAGCGATTCTACTGCATGAATGTAATTCTGGCTAAGGTCAGGCATTTACATAAGATATTAGAACTGGTTTCATCATCTTTCAGACAGAGTCTTCACTCTATTTCATAAGATAAGCCCATTTTATTTAGGGCTATTTAGAATCGCAGACGTTGTGGCCTGAGTAAGCCTTAATTCAGAGCAACTGGAGATGTATATTGGTGTTTTTAGAATAATGACTGTGTTAGTTATTTAACTTTCGTCAATTGCTTTATTAGCTATCGATAGTACTATCGAATTATCAAAAAAAATGTTGGTTCTTTTTTTCATGTGTTTGAAGATTATAGCCAATTTTAATGAATGTCGATGTGTACAATTTTACAATTTCGACGAAGGTCACCTCAGGAAGACGGGGTTGAATTTAAGAAATTTTGTACATTTGAAAAATTATAGATTTATTCAGCCCTATTTTGTGTCGTCTTCTGTCGTCAGTTGAAAATCAATACCACAGAAGTCGTTATCGATAACTTTCAACAGCTTTCGACAAGTAGGCGTTACTCTTTGAGTCGTTTTGAAAAATGTTTTTGTGTCGACGTGACTTTTTTTTGTCGTCACACTTTTTCTTAACGACTTGCGTCGACTTGTGTCGAAAATCGTTGCTTTTTCTCAAGTTTTTGCAAACAAATTTTTAATTCCAAAATGGAAAAAAAACTTAAGCTTACAAAGGATTTACAAGAGGAACAATTCCAGCCAACTTTAAGCAGAAGTGGAGTTTTTTTGCACAAAATTGAATGCTATGGGTCCACCTACACGAGAAAGCGATGGTTGGCAAAAGGTAAGGAAGAATTCCTTTTGTAATTGTAAAGTTGCATGAAGAGTACTGTTTTATTGCAGGTTTGGAGCCACAATCTTGATGTGTGTCCCATCAATCTACACCAGGGAATTCTGTTTTTTCGTAAAAAGCCAATTTCGCTTTGTTGTTCTTACTTTCTGTCATGTTTAATTTAATCCATTTCGGGCAAACGACAGCTTCCAAAGCGTTAAGCATTTCATTGAGGATAGTGCCAACAGTTTGTTGGGCAATTCCTAGATGGACGCTTAACTGGTACGACCCCTGAGCCAGAAACCGCAATAACGTTGCCAACTTAAGTGTGCCAGAGACAGATGTCGATCGAATGCTCGTCTTCATTTGGGGTGCAATTTCTTCCAGAACATATTTAAATGCTTCTTTATTTAGCCGAAAATTGTCTTGAAATCTGTATTAAAATACAATTTTAACGGCCACAGCAATATGCAGAAAAATATAGAAACAAACTTGTCATCTGGTAGGTCAAATATATTCGATCTTCGTCTTGCAATTTTTCTTTCCATTTTAAGACTTGTTTTTCTTCATTCGTCACTTTCCTCGTCACTCGTATCAGAAATAAAAAAACAATTGTAATTTAAATCAAAACAAATTGAATACATTTGTTAGAGATGGAACTTTATTTCGATAAAAAGTCGTCTCGTTCAATGATGTGACGAGACGACTTGGCAAGTAGCAATTCGGCGTCGAGATGATGACAACGTCGACATCGAGTGACAACGACTTTAAGTCGACGTCGACTTTGACGACGACTTACATAGTAGGGCTGATTAAGTAAGTTAGTTTAAGTCGAAGAAAGCGATTGATATTTATTTTGAGAGAAAAAACTGCGCCCCAAGGTCTCAACTATCAAAAAATTACTATTGCGATGAATCTTAGCCAACGACAAGCATACTCCAGGTGGAGACATCGATTCACTATGGTTTACTCGTTAATTCGATTAAAAAATATGAGCTTAATCAAAGCTTTCGCCCAATCGACTCGTTGGCTCGAGTAAGTAAAGGCTCGATTATATTCATCTGTCGATATAATCGATGCAAGGCAACAGTTTGAACTTAATATTTATTAGTTCCCAAGCATATGTTATATGTATTAAAATTTTGCGTCTAAAATAGTCGTTGCTTTCGATAGCAATCGATTAACGCTAACACAAACGCTAGTGGAAATGAGCTATAAGATAAATCTTATATATTTTTTGTGATATAGCAAAATGATTGTTGTAGGCAAAACACAGACCATAATATGTCAAAATGAAACTATTCAAGTGCAGTTGACATTTTAGTAACTCGGTAAGCTGCACATAAAAACGCATTTGTAATAAAGATAGAATATCTTTTTTATTTTTGTTCGGACAGGAAACTAATTGACAAATGATGATTAAGTGTCCACTTGCATTAAAAGAGAGCAAAAGCCAAAAAGGAAAAAGAATCTAAGTACATAATAGTAATTTACAAAATTTGTAACCAAAAAAAATAAAGAAAATGTTACATTAACTCATGCTGACACTGGCTAAGGAAGCGTTGAAGCGTGCGGTAAATAAAAAAGAAAAGAAAAAATGAAGAAAATTAACATGAAATAATAATAAAAGTGTATGTGACTTGTTAATACGCTAAAATGTAAGGAATATGCCAATTTGATGGATAAACTACAAAAAATAGTGCAGATACTTTTAGTATCTTTTTAATAAAAAATCAATACAAAAGTATCTACAAATTTTTATATACCGCTTACATTACGTATACGCAGTGTATTATATGAAAAAAATAAATAAAAATCGCCAAAGGAAAGAAAAATGTGTCTACATTAAACTCTGGTAAAAGCTTTGTCAGACAGGAAGCTGTCAAAGTGTATCACCCAGGCACACTAGGAATGACGTGGTGGACTTTTAAGCGCCACACGAACGCTAACATTGCAATATATTTTCATGAATCTGATGGCCAAGTTAAACATGATTTATGAAGTGCAAAAAAATAAAAATTTATAACTAAATTATATTTTATATAACCAACAAAAAAAAAAAAATCTAAAAGCGCAAAAGTTACAACAAAAGCTACTTTTATTAAATATTCAAATTTTTCGGACAGCCAAATTAACGCAAGGTGTCCATGCAGATACGTTTTTATGAATGCGTGTCGTGTTGTGTAAAAGTGAATCCATTTTAACCATTTCATGTCATATTAATTAGCTAAAAATTCACGTAAAATGTACGCATTATATTATGACAGCATAAAAAATGATTTTGTTTATAATAAAAGCAGCTGTTTTTATGGGAACAATTTTATATGCTTAGATAAACACACACACATGTAGTATATATTTATATATATACTATTTTGTTCAGACAATTCTTTGTTTGCTCCATTGTCTGGCTGCTTTTCGAATTGAATTGAATCGCATTTAATTATGTACATCCGTCTGTACTAAGCTAATGAGTAGACATAATAGAAACATATCCTTTTATATTTACCTTTGTTAGAGACACCAAAAATAAAGCACAAATTAAAAAAATACAACGAAATTGTAAAAAGCTCATAGCCGGCTAATAATGTGAAAACGAAATTAATATCTTTATTAGATATAGGCCAGGGACACTGGGAAACAAGGAATCTGTCGTACAATTTTGAAAAATGCGGAGGTGGACAGTATCAGAAAAAAATGTCGCAATTGCCAGACAGAACGTGATATAAGCTAATCCTGACATTCTTAAAAAGAACAACGAAAAATGCCAACGGAACCGAAGTTCAAATACCCGCAACACAAAACTTCGAACAGTTTATTTTGATTATCGATAACGTAGATAATATTCCGTAAAGAGATGGGGTGGGCTAATAGTCCGGTACAATCCAACTTAAGACACAATATTGAATAATAGAAGCATATATGTCAAATACGAGGTGTGTTCAAACATTATCGCGAATTTTGAATTTTCGCGGGTTACGTATATTCGAATTTCGATTTTTTTTGTGGCGTTATGTTGGTACTCATGTCTCTCACTTATGCCGACAAGCTCGGCCATTTTGAATGTTCACTTAATTGTTGACAGCTGCTTTGCTTGCACGTGTTTTGGATCGTCTTCGATTTTTACCTATTCAAAAAAATGGATCAAAGAACCTGTATCAAATTTTTTTCTGAATGGAATAAATGGAATAAAAATGTTGAATAAGGCTTATGGGGACCGAACTCTACCAAAATCAACAACATTTGACTGGTATAAATTGTTGAAAGAAGGTTGCGAACGTGTTGAAGACGAAGAGCTCCCTGATCAACCATCGACCTCAACGGACGATGCTAACATCCAAAAAGTAAAAGAATTAGTGCTTGCACACCGTCGATTAACTATGAGAGACATTGCTGATGAAATTGGCGTATCGAAAGGATCAATTAATACAATTTTGAAGGATGTTTTGGGCCTCAAACGTGTCAAGTCTCGATTGGTACCAAAAACGCTGATTTTTTTAAAAACTTTACTGATTTTTCGTGACTTTTTTGCCAAAAATCCAACCAATATCGTTCCGCAACCACCGTATTCGCTTGATTTGGCTCCGTGTGACTTCTGGCTATTCCCAAAACTCATGAGACCACTCCGGGGAACGCGTTTCGAGTCGATTGAGAAGATAAAAGCTAAATCGAAGAAGGCGCTGGTGGCTATACCGGATAGGGACTATTTGGCATGTTTCGAGGATTGGAAAAAACGTTGGCATAGGTGTATTTTATTGGGAGGGGATTACTTTAAAGGGGACAAAATAGATATTCATGAATAAATAAATAATTTAAAAAAAAAACACAAAATATGCGATACTTTTTGAACACACCTCATATAACAACAGACAGACGGACATGAATAGCACAAAATTTGTCCCGTCAAGTTGATCAAAAATATATTTTACTTTATATAAATTTTTCGACAAAATAAACTAAGTTCGAATATTCTAATAGAAATCCGTTAGTGCTATCTATAGTCACGATAGTTTAAGCTATCATTATGAAAACTATTTAGTTATATCTGTAATTATGTTGAAAAATCGCTTCTAAGTAAAATTCATAAATTATTCTCGTAAATTAATGCTGAATTTAAAATCATATAAATTAAAGCTTCACTGGGATTGACTTTAATGTTCATTATCAAGCAGCGCAACATGATGAATTAAACATGACAGAAACATCAATGTTTGCGGTTTTTAGCTGCTGCAATAATTTTCAATGAAAATTCATGACGTCGCTTTATAATGCAAATTGCAATTGACAACCCTAAAAATATCTTATCTAACTTTGAAAGCAAAATCTAATTTATCTAGAAAGAACTTTTTTATTGTATTTTTTTATCAAAGAATGCACTTGTTTGCTAGAATTCTACATCGAAACACAAAACCACAAAAGCTTAAACACATCAGTGAGTGCATAAGATTGTTATTATACAAACAATTCAAAGTATCTGATACAAAGTATCTCAAAACGTAATTACAAACATAATTGTTGCAATCTTAGTATGTACGAATTGAATCTAATTTTCGTATAATATTCCTTCACATTCTCAAAGTTGTGTGAATTTTACTTTATGGTATTCCAATATAATTTCATAACCACATTCCAATTATGAGCTTGCGGTATGCAAAATATAATCACATTCAGAGAAATTGCTAACACAAATATTGCAGAACACACAATACAAATATTGCATTCAGCCAAACCAAATGTGTCATTAAATTTGTGATTTTCAAAAAAATAAAATATAAAACCATAGCATTATATGTAATTATAATATAAATATTTTATTTTTATCGTTTGTCGCATTGCAATTGTTGAAAATATAAAAAAAAAAAAAAAAAAAAAATCAACTGACAAATGCAGACGACATGTGAAATAATAAAACAGAAAATGTACAGATTAAGCATCGATTTGAAATGTATTCAAAAAAAAAAAAAAAGAAAAATTAAATATTGTCTGCAAATGCAAAATCATCAAATTTTCAACACACAAAAAAAAAAAAAAACAATTATTTTATAAATGCCAGAGACGTGTCAATGTCACATGCACATGAAATCTTATAAAATAAAAAAAATAGAAATAATAATTTTATTCATATTCACGTACTCACTCAGTTTGAAAAGAAATTGTTACTTTCTGCATTAACAGTTAAATTTATTTACATATGTTCGCAAGAACCAAGCAATAAATTTGTTTATATCTTTTTTTTTTTTACAAATTCAAATTCAAATTTCAAATGAAATTCGATTTGCAACGAAAATACTTGGTTTGATTTTTGCCTTAATAAAAGAATCTTCTATGTTTTAGACCGGAGACCAAATACCTACCATGGACTATAATGAACTTAATTGGGTTTATATTTTCATGCTTGTTCTACTTAACAGATCCTTTCCAAAATTTTGTCAAGCCAGGTACGTCTTGCACTAGAACAATACTACGGTATTGCAAAGATTTATTAGGTCCAGATTTAATATAAAAAAAAAATATTTTAACCAAAAACAAGGAAAAACGTTAACTTCGGTGGAACCGAAGCTTAAATACCCGCCACACGAATCTTTGAATACTTTATGTGTGATCATCAGTGGCTTATATACATTTATAAATATATTGACAAAAAAAATTTATTTTTCATACAAAAGGTAAAAAAAAATCGGTGAGTTTGTATGGGGGCTATACATAAAAATGGGCGTGGCATCTTGGTTTTAAAATTGGATGATGTAAGAAGTGTTTTTTACCCAATTTGGAGTAAATAAATTCATAAATAATACCAATTTTTATTAAAAAATTGAAAAATGGGCGGTAAATTTGTCTGGGGCTACACCTAAAAATGGGCGTCGTACTCTGTTTTTGATATCGGATGTCGTTACAAGTGTTTTTATTCAATTTTGAGTGAATATATTCATAAACAATACCAATTTTCATTCAAAAATTCGAAAATGTGCGGTAAATTTGTATGGGGGCTATACCTAGGAATGGGCGTGGCACCTTGGATTCGACTTTCTATGACATAAGAAGAGTTTTTACCCAGTTTGGAGTGAATACATGCATAAATAATACCTATTTTAATACAAAAATTCTAAAATTTTTGGTAAGTTTGTATGGGGGCTACACCTAAAAATGGGCGTGGCAACTTGGTTTTAACATACAAAGTAGTCGTTGCCGAGAAAAGCTTAAGTTCCAAATATATCTTCATCAAAAAAATTGCGAAGAAATAAACAGACAGACAGACGGACAGACAGACGGACAGACAGACAGACGGACATGGCTAAATCGATTCGTCTCATCGAGCTGATCAAGAATATATATACTTTATGGGGTCTACGACGTCTCCTTCAATGCGTTACAAACTTTCCGACAAACTGAATATACCCTTCACACTATGTGTGGCGGGTATAAAAATAAAAAAGAAGATCACGAAGAAGCTTTGCTCGCGCATATACCAACGTTTACCTTCAGTATAAGTTCTTAAAATGGAGACTTGATAACACTGTGCAATAAAAAAGAAAATTTCAAATTTTATAGTAGAGGCTGTAAATCTGGAATACTTAGAATTCTCGGGAAACCCCCAAAATCTAGGTGTAGGGGTCAAAAAACTGTTATTTTTATTTTTAAAAATTTTGACTTTGTCGAAGGTTCTGGGCTCTCATTAAATTTTTTACATTTAATAAATCGTCCTCGAGATATCCTCAAAAAATCTGTTTTTTGGGACTTTTTTTCGTTATTATTTTACATTTAGAGAATGGATAACTCTAAACTATACTGAATTGTACATCATTTGAAAGGTAATTATTTCTTCTTTACGACAATGTGCTATTTGTAAATATCAAATGAATTCTTGTTGTAACGGGTGATTTTTTAAGAGCTTGAGAACTTTAAAAAAAAAAAAAAACGCATAAAATTTGCAAAATCTCATCGGTTCTTTATTTGAAACGTTAGATTGGTCCATGACATTTACTTTTGAAGATAATTTCATTTAAATGTTGACCGCGGCTGCGTCTTAGGTGGTCCATTCGAAAGTCCAATTTTGGGCAACTTTTTCGAGCATTTCGGCCGGAATAGCCCGAATTTCTTCGGAAATGTTGTCTTCCAAAGCTGGAATAGTTGCTGGCTTATTTCTGTAGACTTTAGACTTGACGTAGCCCCACAAAAAATAGTCTAAAGGCGTCAAATCGCATGATCTTGGTGGCCAACTTACCGGTCCATTTCTTGAGATGAATTGTTCTCCGAAGTTTTCCCTCAAAATGGCCATAGAATCGCGAGCTGTGTGGCATGTAGCGCCATCTTGTTGAAACCACATGTCAACCAAGTTCAGTTCTTCCGTTTTTGGCAACAAAAAGTTTGTTAGCATCGAACGATAGCGATCGCCATTCACCGTAACGTTGCGTCCAACAGCATCTTTGAAAAAATACGGTCCAATGATTCCACCAGCGTACAAACCACACCAAACAGTGCATTTTTCGGGATGCATGGGCAGTTCTTGAACGGCTTCTGGTTGCTCTTCACTCCAAATGCGGCTATTTTGCTTATTTACGAAGCCATTCAACCAGAAATGAGCCTCATCGCTGAACAAAATTTGTCGATAAAAAAGCGGATTTTCGCATTTCGAACCGAACACTGATTTTGGTAATAAAATTCAATGATTTGCAAGCGTTGCTCGTTAGTAAGTCTATTCATGATGAAATGTCAAAGTATACTGAGCATCTTTCTCTTTGACACCTTGTCTGAATCCCGCGTGATCTGTCAAATACTAATGCATGAAAATCCTAACCTCAAAAAAAAAATCACCCGTTATAACAAGCGTTGAAACATGGAAAAAGTGGAAGTTTTCATGCATTTTTGAAAATTTTTAATTTTCAATTCCATTTTTTAGTAGAAAAAATTAAAATAAATTATTTTTAAAACGTCTAAATAAAGGTTATTTCATTACAAAATACATAAAGTCTGCGATTGTCCAAATCGGAATAAAAGTGTTAACGTTGACAACATGACATTGTCAAAGAGCTATAACTCAGTAAATTTCGAACCGATTTTTTTTTAACATGTTTTTGAAAGAAAAAACTTTGAACTTTCGAACAGTATTTAAAAAATTATGGGAATTGATCCATCTGTGTGTATTTTCTAGTTAAACGCATTTATAAGTTTAGCCCCCATAACAAACTAACTATTTATTTTAAAATTTTAGTAAGAAAATAGTTATTATTTTTGAATAAGTTCACCAAAATAGGTAAAACCACATCCAATGTCATTCTATGTATACACTGCTGATATGATACGGAATGGGCCACTATAAAATACAGTCTACATACAAAACCATTTCTTGTTTTTTTTGATTTATTAAAAGAAAAATAATGGTTATATCTGCATTTTTGCTTAATACGAGGTGTGTTCAAAAAGTATCGCATATTTTGTTTTTTTTTAAATTATTTATTTATTCATGAATATCTATTTTGTCCCCTTTAAAGTAATCCCTCCCAATAAAATACACCTATGCCAACGTTTTTTCCAATCCTCGAAACATGCCAAATAGTCTCTATCCGGTATAGCCGACAGCGCCTTCTTCGATTTAGCTTTTATCTTCTCAATCGACTCGAAACGCGTTCCCCGGAGTGGTCTCATGAGTTTTGGGAATAGCCAGAAGTCACACGGAGCCTAATCAGGCGAATACGTTGGTTGCGAAAAATCAGTAAAGTTTTTAAAAAAAAATCAGCGTTTTTGGTACCAATCGAGACTTGACACGTTTGAGGCCCAAAACATCCTTCAAAATTGTATTAATTGATCCTTTCGATACGCCAATTTCATCAGCAATGTCTCTCATAGTTAATCGACGGTGTGCAAGCACTAATTATTTTACTTTTTTGGATGTGAGCATCGTCCGTTGAGGTCGATGGTTGATCAGGGAGCTCTTCGTCTTCAACACGTTCGCAACCTTCTTTCAACAATTTATACCAGTCAAATGTTGTTGATTTTGGTAGAGTTCGGTCCCCATAAGCCTTATTCAACATTTTTATTCCATTTATTCCATTCAGAAAAAAAAATTTGGTACAGGTTCTTTGATCCATTTTTTGAATAGGTAAAAAATCGAAGACGATCCAAAACACGTGCAAGCAAAGCAGCTGTCAACAATTAAGTGAACATTCAAAATGGCCGAGCTTGTCGGCATAAGTGAGAGACATGAGTACCAACATAACGCCACAAAAAAATCGAAATTCGAATATACGTAACCCGCGAAAATTCAAAATTCGCGATAATGTTTGAACACACCTCGTAAGTTTTACTCGCTCAAAACTCTAGCATTTCTTGACTCCAGCAACTTTGCATGATGAAAATATTGTGGGTGTAGTATTCCATAAGCTATGTTCTATAGCTTTGTAGAAGGCGAAAGAGAGAGAGAGGTAAACTTATATTCTTCACTCTTCGCAATACAGTTCAATTTCATACTAAATAGAACTCAACTAAGTATATAAGCGAGGTAGAAAGAGAGAGATGCGGAATACTACACCTTCCTATTATATAATAGTATCATAATAGTATCATCACCTTAAATTTCTAAGCTTTGACAAGATGAATTTTTATTTTTAATTTAAAATATAATAAATATGTCTTTTTATTTATGTATTTGAGTGTTCAAATTTAGACAATATTGCATCATTTATATATTCATGGTGCTCGGTTTTGTGGTCTCCTATGTTTTTAGCGAATAACTTGAGTAAAACACACAAACTCTTATTATGTGTTAGATCGGCATTCTTTATTTGGACCCGTACAATTTGTTTGGTCATTTATGGAAGATGATACGGTCAAATGTTTGCTTTCAGCAGTCACGCAAAGATATTCTCTTTTTCGTAATTTTCCATCAGTTTTTGCAGCATATCTTTGGGAATACTGGAAATTTACCAGTATATGTTGGCTTTAAGCTAGTTTAAGGAGTCTAGTTTATAGCTATAAACTTTTCCATTCAGGAAAAATTCTGGCGGCGTCAGATCAAGGGAGCATGTTAACCAATCATTATTTACGCAGTTTTAGATAGGGGACCACTAAACGGAGCACCCTGAATGTATATGGTTATATAGTAGAGATGGTACACTACACTGACTTAATTTATATTGGATGAAACTTAAAGATGTGATTCTATCAGTGGCTACGTATGATCCGCCGTGAAGCACTAACTACGAGCTACTGGATTGTCCGTGGCAATGTACGATCCGCCGTGAACACTAACTACGGGTTACTGGTATGTCCGTGACGTTAAATATTTTTTTTAGTTAAGTAAAAACACCAACATCAAAAAATAGAAAAATAAAATAGAAACGATTCCCTGCGACTTGAACCCCGGCTCTCCAGACACACGTACTTATGCATAAACCCTTAGACTAACATCTACTAAATATCTTTTTTAACCTCGAAACTATTTTATGAGATTTGACTACAATTTTAATACATATTAGCTCAATCGTGTAACCGATCAACTTATTCGAGTATCTGACACGATTTAAGTTGAAGTTAACATAGTCGAGTCGTCTTGGCCCGAAGTTAAACGAGTCAAGTTAAGTTGATCATTTGTCTAGCAGCTAACTCGTTTTAATATCGAGTATGCTTCTTTACCGGAGAATTGTGCTGGACTCTAATACAAATGTAGAAGGCATTGCTTTCGATAGCAACAAGTTATCGCTAACGCAAACGCTAACGCAAACGCAAACACTAGTGAAAATGGGCTATTAAATTTATATTAATATTTTTCTTTTGTATCTTTTCTGATTTTAACGCTTTAGAAAGCATACTACGTGAATTGCTTGTAGAGTTATTTTCACTTGTTTTTAGCTAAATTCATTAGCTTGTGGCTTGTCACATGACATTGCATTTAATTACTGAATGAATGCAATTATAAATTTTTTAAAAAAAGTAATAAACAAAACTACAAATACTCACATAAACCAAAGAAATAGCACCAACAGCAGCAACAAATGTCATTATTATGCGAATATGAAGCTTTAGTTATGAAAAGAATTCTGGCTTAATAGCTTCATTAAAAAAGCTGCGCCATCGTTGATGAATGCAAACAAACCACAAACAAAAAAAAGAAAAAACGAAGGGGAACAATTGCAATAAAATGTTAGGGGAGTCTAGGAATGACTTTGAACAGCAAACAAAATTAAAACAATTTAAAAAATCTTATACGTGTTGCACATTTGCCATTTGCGTACTTATTTTGAATTTTTTTTAGGAGGGGGTTGCCTTTATGAAAATGTTGATATTTACTTTGTACACAACTCAAGTACTAAGTAAATTTTAATAAACAAAAATTTTTATTTATTTTATATTAAAATTAAAGTGGTTTTGTCAGAAAGAAGAATATTTTTAATGTTATAAATTGTTTAAAGTGTAAATTGTCTTGAAGAAAAGTCCATTAATAATATTTATGCCATACTAGCTACCCGCTCATGTTGAAATGATATTCAAAAACATTTTCAATTTTCAGAATACTAATTGAAAGCGTCCAAAAATATTTGCGAACCATTTTTAAAATACGTCTAGTATCAAATCTCTATGTTAAGTCATTCTTAAGATATGGCTTTTCCGGTCAATATTGTCAAAAAAAGCGTACTCACCATTTTAGTAAAATTTACACAAAAGTAAAAAGTAAAATGCTATATTCCATTCCGGATCCCCACAACTTATCTTCAGGTCCAAAATTCCAAAATTCCAGAAATATATCAAAAGTATTTTTTAAACATCTTTCATTAAAATATATACAGATAAATTATTTAATTAAAAATTGAAATTTAGTAAAAACCCGAGAATTCATCCATGCTGACTGGGATACAGAATACCAGCAAAATTACAGGAATTTATCAAATTATTTTTCTATGTTGATTAGTAAAACTGGCATTCCCATAGCACCTTAAAGTTTTAATGAATTAGTTTAAATATGTATTTTTTATACCCGTCACACACAGTGTGGAGGGTATTATCATTTTGTCAGAAAGTTTGTAACGCATTAAAGGAGACATCGTAGACCCTATAAAGTATATATATTCTTGATCAGCACGACGAGACGAGTCGATCTAGCCATGTCCGTCTGTCTGTCCGTCCGTTTGTCTGTATGTATGCGTTTCATTCGCTCAGTTTTAAAGATATTGACCTGAAACTCGGAACTTAAGCTTTTCTCAGTCCTAAGCAGTTCAAGTGTTAAAATCAAAGTGCCACGCCCATTTTAAGGGGTAGCCCCCATAAAAACTTACCGTTTTTTTCGGATTTTTTGTATGAAAATAGCAATTATTTATGAATGTAGTCACCCCAAGTTGGGTCCAAATACTTTTAATGTCATCCAATGTCAAATCCAAACTGCCACGCCTATTTTTAGATATAGCCCCCATACAAACTTACCGCCCATTTTCGAATTTTATATGAAAATAGCTATTATCTATGAACGTAGTCACTCCAAGTTGGGTAAAAATACTTCTAATCTCATCCAGTATCAAAAGCAAGGTGCCACGCCCATTTTTAGCTATAGCCCCCATACAAATTTAACGCCCGATTTCGAATTTTATATGAAAATAGGTATTATTTATGAGAATATTCACTCAAATTTGGGTAAAAACACTTCTAATGACATCCAATAACAAAACCAAGGTGCCACGCCCATTTTGAGCCATAGTCCCCATACAAACTTATCGATTATTTTCGAACAAATGTTTGAAAAGGTAATTATTTTCCAATATATATTTATAAATGTATATAAGCCACTGATGATCACACTAAACTATTCAAAGATTCGTGTGACGGGTATTTAAGCTTCGGTTCCACCGAAGTTACCGTTTTTCTTGTTTTTTTTTTGCACTTTTTTTACAAGTTTTGACGGAATTTATTGAAGCATAGAAGTGGAAATTTAAAAAAATATATCGATATCTTCGTTTCTCTAAAATCGATAGTAACGATAGTATCGAATTACTCTAAAAATATAGTAATATCGATATTTTCTTTTTACTATAAAAATATCGATAAATCGACAGTATCGAATTACTCTAAAAGTATCGGTAATATCGATATTTTTTTACTCTAAAAATATCGATAAATCGACAGTATCGAATTACTCTAGAAGTATCGATAATATCGATATTTACTTTAAGTTTACACTAAGTTTAGACTACAAATTATGTTTTAGATGACTACGACTATTTGAAAGCGTAAACTACGACTGCATACATGTATGAGCAACTAATTACATAGGAATTAGTTGATATTTTCTTTCTTATAAAGAACGTTCGCTTCTTTGCCTGGGATTAAGCATACAAGATAGTATCGAAAGTTGGATTTTGAAAAAATATCGATATTATATCGATATTTCCAAATTTATACCAGCTCTATCTCTTAAAGAAATGTTGCTAGCACTAAACGTAACGGGTCTAATCGACATCTTGATTACGCTTTTCAGTGCACTAGTTCCGTCATTGGAAATTAATTTATTTTGTACTTTTGACAGATATCGCAAAATTTGAAGATCGCTTCGAAAAGTGTTGTTCATTTGTGATGTTCTAAAAAACTTATTTTTAATTCAGAAAGATATTAATTAATTTAAAACTAAAGCTTTGGAGGTACATCGGTCAAAGTGCTTCAAAAATTTATTAAAATAAAATCCAAATCAATTTTGGCAAAAATATTTAAGTTGTACCAAATATGAATTGCTGCAAATAAGGGTTTCAGTTTCTGAAATTTCTGTCATAAGAACATAAAAATATTATACATAAGGAAACAATCCAACTAAAGGCATACTTGTTTATAAAAATTTTTAGTCTGACATTTTAGCGGTAACTGCAACTATTTGATCCCAACAAAAAGTACGCCATTGTTTCATATAAAAAAAATGAATAAATAAAAAAATAACCTAACCGTATTTTATATGAAATGCTAAATACGCTGGCATGCATTTCTTGCCTCATAAGCCTTAACAAAAAAAAAAACAAATAATAATAAAAATAAAAATAAAACTTTTTAATTATGAGTTTTGAATGCAAAAATGGCAACAGCGACAACAACCAAAACTACCGACAGCGACATTAACAAAAACACAACAAAAACAACAAGAACAGCGCCATGTCACCAGCGCCAGCGTTACTGCAAAGCCACCAGATAGACGTCATTTGATATTTACCACTATGGTGCCACCATTTTGAAACCAAGCGCCATTTTGTTGAGTAACAAAACAAAACAGAAAACACGCACAACACACAAAACTATCATTTTCACATTTTAAATAATTTCATGAAAATATTTTCGAAAGTTTTGTAACACGTTGCAGAAATTATTGGTAACATCAGTTTCCGTGCCGGATTTTTAAACTTGACGATGGAACTTTTTTTCTTTACTAGTTTTCTGTTTCCGCTTCTAAAAGGTGATAATCACGAATCCATGGAAAACACTAAACTATGTATCAAATTTTTCACATCTGCAGATAAGCAAAGAGCATACAAATTTCGGTTTAATAGTTTCAAATGTATCTGTTTTTTATTTTTTTTTTATTTTTTGTTCTATTTTTTTCTAAAAATATGTATTTTTGCTCCCCAATGCAAACTATACTATATAAACTCGTACTATTTTACTTTATTAAACAAAATAGCGAAAATACTGAAAAGTTTGAAAAATAAAAACAAATATTTTTATATTTAAAAAGGGAAAAACATTCACTTGGTTGAATCCGAAACAATGATACTCTTTACAAAATGGAAGTAAATTTTTAAAAAGTTGTATACATTTTTTTTTTCATTAACTTTTAAATTAATTAACATCAAATATGGGTGTTGGGGTGGTGGAAATGGGGAAGGGGTTGGTGGGGTCGGGGGAGTAATTCAACTAGTTCGATGTGGCAGATCCAGCGGGTGGTCTCTACGTAGGTGGCGGGTGACAGCGCTGTTGTCCAACAGATTTATGGCAAGGCAGTTGGTGTGCCTGTCCAATCTCTCCAGGAAGGCTTTGCCAAAACTGGGGATTTCCATCAGGAACCCAAGGGACTCCGAGCTCATTGTGTATTTTTCTATTCGCATGGAAAGGGTGCGCATTGGAGATTGTGCGGAATACTTTATTTTGAAATTTCTGAATCAATTCACAGTTACGATATTTGGCAGTGCCGCAGATCGAGATTTCATATGTCCAGATGGGCTTTAGTATTACCTTATAAATAAGAAGCTTGATGCGTAGCCTCAGGGCGTATCCAGCTGCATTTGAAGGATATCAGTGACAGTTGGAGTAGAGATGTCACTAGCTAAGAAGTAGTCTTTTAATAACTTTCAGAAAAAAACGGAGAATGTTCTGTCAGTCATAAAACTCAGACATGATGGGTTTTTATACCTGTTACACTAGTGTAAACAGGTATATTCAGTTTGTCGGAAAGTTTGTAACGCATTAAAGGAGGCATCGTAGACCCTATAAAAGTATATATATTCTTGATCACCTCGACGAGACGAATCGATTTAGCCATGTCCGTCTGTCTGTCCGTCTGTCCGTCCGTCCGTCCGTCTGTCCGTCTGTCCGTCTGTCTGTGTGTTGCTGCGCGGTTTATTCGCTCAGTTTTAAAGATATTGGGCTGAAATTTTAAACTTAAGCTTTTCTAGGTCCTGTGTAGTTTCTATGTTAAAATCAATGTGCCACGCCCACTTTTAGATATGGCTCCCATAGAAAAGAATAATATTTTGTCAAGTTCTTATAAGAAAAAAATTTATTTATAAAGCAAATGGCTTCAAATATGGTACAAATGCTTCGTATATTAAGCCAAATCTTCAGTTTAAAATTGGTCTAAATCGGACCGCGAATTCCTAAATTTTTAAGAATATATTTAATTTGTTTAGTATTTTGAAATAAAATTTAATACAAATGCTGCACACGAAGGTCTATCCACGTCAAATGTTGTGTAACAGGTATATGAGCTTCGGTCCAACCGAAGTTAACTTTTTTCTTGTTTTGCTTTCTTTTTTTCACTCAAAATTTAATTTTGTAGGGTACAGCCGTGCAAAAAGTTGTATATGAGAAGTGATTAGCCAAAGTGTGTAGTTTAGTGAGTGGCTCACTCTTTTTGTTCCTTTTTGTTCCATTCCGAGAATATTGCATTTGTCCGTCTGTCTTTTTTTTTTTTTTTTTTTGTAGCTACACATCTAATTCACCATTTTCAAAAATATTGATCTGAAAATCGAAGCTTAAGCTTTTCTTCGTCTTGGAAAGTTTGAGTTATAAAATCAGGGTGCCCTGCCCACTTGTTGGCTTCGATCCCAAACAAATTTATGGCCTTTTTTTATGTTTTTATATGAAAAATAACCTGTTTACTTTGACCTGGGTAAAAAGACATCTCATATCAAGCAACATCTACCATATAAAAACCCATAGTGCGGTATACCATTATAGCTGTTACAAATTGTGTATCAAAATGCATATAACCGAAACATATGTGAATAGTATAAAAGTTTACAAAAGCACTAAAATGCAAAAAAAAAAACAACTTCAACAGCGGAAAAGGAAATGTCGCCGGCAGCGATATTGACGCTGCATAATATTTAATAGGATTTTTTTTTTTTTTTTTTTTTTTGTTTCATGTTTCAAAAACTTTTTACGTTGCAAAGACCAGTATTCAAATTTTTCGTTTACTAGAATTCATGATTCGATTCCACACAAAAATACTCACTTCCAAAAGGTTAATCTGACAATAAAGTACTTACTTCGTATACTATAGATGGTACTCGTATGTATTTCCGTTGATTTTTTTTTTTTTGTTTGTGGCACAAACAATTTAAATAAAAAAATGCAAAACTAGAAAATCATTTATACAAATTTGGTCGTTTATGAAATCTGTTGCTTTACTCTTTTTTTTTTTTTTCGATTTGATTTGCCTATCAAAAAAAAAAAAAAAGAAACTTTGGAAAACTTTGCGTGGTAAATTTTAAATTCTAAATCGATTGTGTAAAATGAAGTATTTAAGATTTTTTTTTTTAGAATTCTTTTTTTTTATGTCATTGCCATTCAATAGTTGCTTTTTACGATTTTTTCCATATGTACTTTTGTTGAACTAGAAATTTTGGATTTTCGAAAAAATTGAATTTTCGAAAAAGTATTTTAAATTGAATTCCAATTTAAGGATTCATTACAGATTAAAAAAAAATAACAATATCTTTGGTATGACCGAAGCTCAAACACCCACCATACGAAACTTTGTATAGCTTTATATATTAGTGGCGTCGAGAGTATTTTGTAAGGGATCCAAAATCCGATACAACCCAGCATTAAATACCATGTTAGAGTGTAAAATTTAACCTAAAAAAAAAAACAAAAAATAAGAGGTAAACATTTATGGGAACTTAGGCTCCGCTTATTTTATGAAAGTGCCTCTACAAAATGTATTAGGGTCCCAAAATGTTGGATTTGATGTTAAAAAGAGATATGTAAAGTTTTAGTCATTTCAGAGAATTTCTAGAGGTATGTTATAGTGGCCCGATTCGCATCATATCGGTAGTGTATATATAGAATGACACTGGAAGTGGTTTTATCAAATCGTACATTCATAAATTACTACTATTTTCATACAAAAACTCGAAAAGAGATGTAAGGTTTGTATAGGGTATATACCTAAATCCAAGCGTGGCTCCCCGGTTTTGACATAGAAACTACTTGGAAAAAAAAAAAAAGAAATAATAAAAATTTTCATACAAAAACTCAAAATTGGACGGTAGATTTATATAGGGACTGTGGCTAAAAATGGACGTGCCTGTTTGGTTTCAACACTTTATCTGCTTAGGGCTGAGAAAAGAATGAAGCGTATAACTACAGAACTTTATAGGGTCTTCGATGTCTCTTTTCATGCTTTAACAACTTTCTGACAAAAAAAAAAAGAGACCCTTTTTTGACCAATTTTAGTCTTTGCAAAAAGCCCAAAAAAAGTATACATTAAAAATATACCTCAGTTAATTTTTTTCATCCAAATTTTACCCAAATTTGGACATCGAATTCATAAGAAATGTCCACAATTTTCTAAACTCCTTTCTGTTTTCGGAAGTTTTGACCTTAGATTCTCAACAAACAACTTAAGTAGGCTCAACTATTGATTATCAAGGTATAATTTTCAGTTGTGGCTCAGTTTTTCTAGTTTTATAATATGACTTACATAATTCGAAAAATAATCCATAGATATGCAATGGGTTTGGGTTTTGCTTACGAAACCTGCTCGAACCTTATTCGAACCTTGGTCGAAATCTACGCTTGGTATTATAAACATAATCTTTAAACTCCTCAATCAAGTCAAGACCGTATTTTCTGAGCGATGAAAATATTAATGATTTCGAAAATTACAGAAACAAATAAGCCAAACTGAATCCGCTACAATTTGACAATTATTCCCAATTAAAAACTTCATGGAATAGCTAGCTAAGTCTAAGAATCTTAAAATAAAATAAAAGTTATTTGTTAAACTACTTCAGCAAAGATTTAAATCTTATAAATACATTTGTACTGTTTACTGTTGCAGATTAAAAGTACTAAACATTTGAAATAATATTAAATTCCTACTCTTTGTCTACATTTCTCAAAAAATTCCATGAAATAAAGTCCTTTCGCAACATTTAAAATGTTGATGCAGCAAAACTACGTAAAATTCTTTAACAAAAAAAAATAATAAATTAAAACAGTGCTGCTCTTCGATATAACTTGAAGTCCTATGACAACTCAAGCTAAAAACGCACTGAGAAACGAATGCAATGAAAGAGCTTATGGCGTGGAAATTCGGTGTGTGTGGGTGCTGAATAAACGCAAAGCGCAGAATCAACATTTTTTCGAAATTGAGAGAATGAAAGGATATAAGAGTTTTTTTTTTTTATTCACCACAATTTTTTTCGACTTATAAAAACGCGCACCTTTCTAGTTAAATGATAGCGTCTAATGTGGCACGAGATCAAAGTCGTTCTTTCTGAACGTGCAATGATAATAGAAACATTTATCAAACGTACTGAACTGCTGCTTCGCCACAAGGTAGTGGCTTCATTTTAAATGGCTCACAATTAAATTTGGCCAAGAATAAATCCCTTTTCAAATCGTTTCATGCAAAATGCTGCTTGGATTTATTTAAAAACAAAAACAATAAAAAACCTAAATCAAAATAGAAATCATCCTGTCAAGCTATTAAATGTTGCAGTTAATTCACATATTTATATTGTCACATATAGTACGCACAATAAAACTAAGAATAAAAAAGATACAACATAAAATTTGTCTACAAAATTCTTGCTCGCGTGACAGTTTAGTATGTAGCGTTTTCCCGTACTTCATCCATTTACACTGACCCATTCGCCAAACTAAATTGTTACAAATCAAGTGGATTTGTAGTAGCTGTAACCTAACCGCAGACAGACAGATATTGTATCTATCTAATTAACAATTGACAGTCGACTTGACAGTTGACCAAATACAAACAAACAAGCAAACAAACATAAACACAGCTCCATCTGCACGTGTATCTTTAAGATACACATGTAGTTAGGTAGATAAATATTTATATGTATTCTGGCTTTTATTATACCCTGTACCCAAAGGGTAAAGGGTATATTAAGTTTGTGCGAATGTATGTAACAGACAGAAGGAGGCAAGATAGACCCTATAAAGTATATATATTCTTGATCAGCATTGGAAGGGGGAGTCGAACTAGCTTTGTCTGTCTGTCCGTCCGTCCGTCCGTCTGTCCGTCCGTCCGTCTGTCCGTCTGTCCGTCTGTCCGTCTGTCATGCTGTCTGCCGTATGAAAACGATTATTTCGGAGACTATAAGAGGTAGAGCTTTCAAAATTGAAACTTAAACTCTCCTAGGCCGTTTGTACACTTACAAACGGTTTTTCTCTAGACCCATTTTAAGGGGTACCCCCCATACAAATGTGCCCCAAAATTTTGGGTTTTTTGCATAAAAACGTCATTGTTTTTTATTCTAGGAAGTTCAAATTAAGTAAAAATTATGTCTATGATAGTCCCAATAAAATATCCCAATATGGTTGGGACCAACAAAATTTTAGGTATAGCCCCCATACAAATTTACCCCAAAATATTGGGTTTTTTACATAAAAACGTCATTGCTTTTTATTCTAGAAAATTTGAATTTAGTATAAATTATGTCTATGATAGTCCCTATGAAATAGACCAATATGGGTAGGCCCAACAAAATTTTAGGTATAAACCCAATCAAAGATATACCCGATTTTTAAGTTTTTCTATGAAAATCCAATTCAATGATGTATGGTAGTCAAATAGAACCTAACTTAAGGTACATATAGATTGGGTACAGGGTATCTTGTAGTCGAGCATACTCGACTTCAGCGTTCTTTCTTGTTTTATATCTATTTGTGCGTGTTACATCTTTTTTTTTTTTTTTTGCTATTACGACCTTTGTTTATTTGTCGCTCATTTTATGTTATCTCAAAAGTTTTTCAGTAGCGGTCAAATCTGTGCCAACAAACTCGTAGTTTATTAATGCCGCACGTTAATAATCTGAACAGCATCATTCGCTTCTATGGGTTATGAAGATAAAAAAATAAAACTTTTGCCATATGACTTTTAAGTTTTCGACACGTTTGAGAAAATTTTCTTAGTTAATTTCAAAGACAGCAACAAGGTTTATTCGTAAAGTTTTTTTAGTATTCTTTTTTTCTTTTCTTCCGGGTGTACACTTAAAATTTGTAAATATTAACATTTTGTTGGAAATTTTCGGATTTTTAGCTCTCTCTAAAGATGAATCCAAGAAACGCATCTGGGCACCAGTATACAAAGTGTGATGGGTATTATCAGTTTGTATTAAAGTTTGCAACGCATTAAAGGAGGCATCGGAGACACTATAAAGTGTATATATTCTCGATCAGCTCGATAAGACGAATCGATTTAGCCATGTCCGTCTGTCTGTCCGGCCGCTTTTCCGTCCGTCTGTCTGTCTTTTGCAATACGTTTTAATTGAAAACTTGTAAAGATATTACTCTAAAATTGCAAACTTAAGCTTCTTTGGTCCTAGGCAGTTTGTATGTCATAACCAAGGTGCCACGCTTATTTTTAGGTATGCCTGTGACGGCTATTTGAGTTTCGGTTTTAACATTTTTCCTTGTTTGAATTAAAAAAAACAAGAAAGAACGCTGAAGTCGAGTATGCTCGACTGCAAGATACCCTGTACCCAATCTTTATGTACCTTAAGTTAGGTTCTATTTGACTACCATACCTCATTGAAATGGATTTTCATAGAAAAACTTAAAAAATCGGGTATATCTTTGAATGGGGTTATACCTAAAATTTTGTTGGGCCTACCCATATTGGTCTATTTCATTAAGACTACCATAGACATATTTTGTACTAAATTTGAACTTCCTAGAATAAAAAACAATGACTTTTTATGTAAAAACCCAAAATTTTGGGGTAAATTTTGTATGGGGGCTATACCTAAAATTTAGTTGGTCCTACCCATATTGGGATATTTTATTGGGACTATCATAGACATAATTTATACTAAATTTGAACTTTCTAGAATAAAAAACAATGACTTTTTTATGCAAAACCCCAAAATTTTAAAAATGGGTCCAGAGAAAAACCGTTTGTAAGTGCACACTTGACGGCCTTGGAGAGTCTAAGTTTCAATTTTGAAAGCTCTACCTCTTATAGTCTCCGAAATAATCGTTTTCATACGGCAGACAGCATGACAGACGGACGGACGGACGGACGGACAGACAGACAAAGCTAGTTCGACTCCCCTTCCAATGCTGATCAAGAATATATATACTTTATAGGGTCTATCTTGCCTCCTTCTGTCTGTTACATACATTCGCACAAACTTAATATACCCTTTTTACCCTTTGGGTACAGGGTATAAAAAAAAAAAAATTGTCAAAAGATTAAAAAAAAAAATTAAAAATATAATATATAATATATGTATATAGGAGTCGTCCTTGTGACTTGAACTCCGGCTCTTCAGACAGACAAGCTTGTGCACAAACCCTTTTCAACCTCAAAACTATTTTCTTATGATTTTTTACTATAATTTCATCTCATATTAGTGCTATAGCCCAATCGAGTATTCGAATAACTTAATCGAGAATTCGACTCGATTTAAGTTCATACTCGAGTCTACTCGTACCGAAGTTATCCCATTAAACCGTTTTCGGATAATTGTATAGGGCTTTATTGTCTACATACCGAAAAATGCCAGAAAACATTCAATAAAAATTCAAAATTCAATTCAAAACTATCCGATATATCTCATATATGAAATTCTCGTATCACAGTGTTTGAAACAATACTCCTCCGTACGGCTTGACCGATTCTTATGAAATTTATATGTATACTCAGTAAGTCTGAAAAACGGACGTAAACGTATATTTCCAAAACAACTTAACTTTTTGGTCCAACTTACAAGATAGGATGTATTTAGTTTTAAAAAAATTGGGCGGAGGGCGTGACTCCCATAGAATCGGAAAGTATTTAAGTGGAAATAAGTTTGATAAAAATACATGTTACCTGCAAAGTTAAAAGAATAAGGGGTGGTCGGGGCCCCGTAAAACCTATCCAAAAAAATGTTTCTTATTTTTGCAAATAATTGAATAGGAGGTAATAAATAAGAGAAAAGTATAATTGATTGAAAAGATGGGCGGTGGGCGTGGCACCATATAACTAATCAAAAAAAAATTCGTCAGCTTTTTGCAAATTATTTAAAATAGACAAATGGAATTTGATATATGATATCAAGAAACGGTAACGATTAAAATTTAAGCTAATGTAAGTGTGATGCCCTATTTAGAATGTATGGATCGAATGTAGCAAACAAAAATAAAAATCATTAAAAGATCAATCCAAAATTAAGTCTACCAATCACAAAACAGTCGAAAAAGTTATTTTAGTATGAAATCTGATTTTTCTAACGACTTTCTTCCTTATAACGCGAATCAAGTAAATAGTCCAATAAACTAAAAAATGCATTAATTTTTTTACTTTTTTATTTTAATGGCAATGCATAAAGTTTTTTTTTTCAATCAAACTTTTAAATCTCTTGGACTGCTGCAATTGAAAAGTAAAATGGCAACCATTTGGCTGAAAAAAATAAACTTTTCAGCAACGAAATAATTTGAAAAATTTGATATAAAAAATACAAAATTGTTATAAATTGAAACAAAATAAAATTTAAACTGTTCAGTAAATGAAATACTTTTGCATACAGAAAATATTTTATGTAAAAAAAAAGAATTATGTAAAACTTAAATTTAAATTTTTAATTTTTAAATGTAAATATAAACCTTCCCTAACACACACACATATAAATATATAAGTACTTACCTAGTTAAATTGAGAAGTGCAAAATATTCTGCATGAAAATAAAATTTTGTAAAGTTTGCGAAATTTAAAAATGAGCCCAGTAAAATACGTTGGCAGACTAATAACCGACTACGGCTTCAGAATTAATTGCAAATATGCGCGAAACCTGCCAACTGTGTAGAGAGTAGCCGCAAAATTGAAAAAGTAACGCTGAGCCTTCTCAGTCTTCCGTAACAGCACGGATGTTTGTAGCATAACAACAACAAAAAAAAAAAAAACTGCTAACTTGGCATTATGTACTGCAATAGTAAGCATTCTAGGAAGTTGCTAACAATAAAAAAAAAAATAATAATAATAAGGCAACACGTCTTAACAAATGTTTGAATATTAAATTCACTTTAAATGAGTTTACCCATATACATACTATATGTAAGTATCTATGTGTATATGTATCTGTACACACATATAGAACATGGCGGTAAGACTAGAACATGAAAAAATGCTAAAGTCGAATATGCTTAGCTACTAGATGCCCTGTGCCCAGGGTACTAAAGAATTCTGGAGTATCTAAATTTTAAAATATGTTGTTTTATTTCATAGATAAACGTCAATCAATTGGGTGAATCAGAAAATTCTGATCAAACCTTTCTTTAGACTAGAGATGTGCGACGGGACGGGAATCCCGTGGGTCCCGCTTACTTTTAATAATAAAATGCGAAAAAAAATTATTCAAAAAGCTTAAAACTAAACAGTGCATTGTTATAATAAATACAATTTTTCAGTTACATACTTAAAAGTAATCAAGACTCAAAGCATCCACGGGATACCGCGGGAATCCCATCCCAACGACCATCTCTAATTCAGACCATAACAAGTCTGCCTCTATTGACTGTATTACTTTACATTTTCTTGTTAAATAAATAAACTTTAAGAATGCATTTTTTTTGTATTTATAATCTTTATTCGAAAAATAACATAATTAAGTTTGCGGATAAATTTCGCATGCAGGGTATAACGAGCTAAAAATGAAAACGGATGCAAGAAGTGGAAAATGTGTCAACAGGAAGTAAAAAACAAGAATTACAGGAAACTTAGAAAAAAAACATTACAATTGTAATAGTTTTTGTTTTTTATGTTGTAAAAATTAAATTATTAAATTTAAAGGCACAAATATTTTAATTATATTATAATAATTTTAATTTCGATTTGAAATAAAATAAAAAAAAAAAATTATTAGCTTACATACATAGATGATTTAAATTCTGAAATTCATAAGCTCAATTTGTTTGCCTTAATATGGTATTTATTTTAGAAGAATCCCAATAACCATCAGCATATTACAGGAGGCGGTACTACTATTTGGTTAGGTTCCATTGACTGAGGGAAGATACATAAAGCAGTTTGGTTCTTAAGTTTGTTACCGATGGCAAAAAGTCGTTCCGAAGTTGTTCTAGTAAAAGTGTATAAGCGTTTGTAACAGATATAACGACTCCATACAGTAAATATATTCTTGTTCAGCCTTCAAAAGAGGGTCGATTTAGCTATGTTCATCTGTCTGTCCGTCGGTCCGTTTGGTGCTTCGCGATTTATTCGCTCAGTTTTGAAGATATTGAACTGAAATTTTATATTTAAGCTTTTCTAGGTTCTGCTAATTTTGTAGAGATGATGAAAATATCTCTTATTGGACCGTGAATTTTAAAATTGTTAAGAACATTTTTGATACGTTTGGTATTTTAAGATAAAATTTAATAAAAATACTGAGCACGAAGATCTATCCACGTCAAATAATGTGTATTAGGTAAATAAGCTTCGGTTCAACCGAAGTAAACGTGTTTCCTTGATCTATATTAAGATCAGTTAAAATACTAATAATTTTTGACAAAAGGATTGAACCTCGAATAAGATGTTAGTAGCTCGATGAGATCTTATATCTGAACAAATTTTTTCGCACAGTTATATAATGCAATTCCGAAATTCTGTACAAAGTCTATCATGCGTACGTCTGTATTATGAATCGATAAATCAAATCAACTGTTTAAATAATCAAATGATCAATTATTTCAAAAAGCAACCTTTGATTAAAAAACAGAATCATTGGATAACAGTAGAACTGATTTTACGCAGATTGGAGTGAATATATTCATAAATGAGAACTATTTGCATACAAAATCTGAAAAATGGGCGCTAAATTTGTATTGGGCCCATATAACTGTCACTTTGTGTCACTTTGGTTTTGATATTGGATGCCTTTTAGAAGTGTTTTTACTTAATCTGCAGTAAATACATTCATAAATAATTACTATGTTCTTACAAAATTAAAAAAAACAAGAAAGAACGCTGAAGTCGAGTATGCTCGACTGCAAGATACCCTGTACCCAATCTTTATGTACCTTAAATTAAGTCATATCTTTGTATATACCTTTTTTGTATTGAATTTTCAAACAAAAACTTGAAAAATTGGGTAAATTTATATGGGGGCTATACCTAAAATTTTGTTGGTCCTACCCCTATTGGGATATTTTATTGGGACTATCATAGACATAATTAATACTAAGTTTGAACTTCCTAGAATAAAAAACAATGACATTTTTATGCAAAAACCTTAAATTTTGGGGTATATTTGTATGGGGGGCTATACCTAAAATTTTATTGGTCCTACCCATATTGGGATTTTTTATTGGGACTATCATAGACATAGTTTATACTAAGTTTGAACTTCCTACAATAAAAAATAATGACGTTTTTATGTAAAAACCTAATATTTTGGGGTACATTTGTATGGGGGGTACCCCTTAAAATGGGTCTAGAGAAAAACCGTTTGCAAGTGAACACTTGACGGCTCTGGAGAGTCTAAGTTTCAAATATGGTGGCCCTATCTCTTATAGTTTCTGAGATAATCTCTCTCATACGGCAGACAGCAGGACAGACAGACGGACAGACGGACGGACGGACAGACAGACACAGCTAGTTCGACTCCCCTTCCAATGCTGATCAAGAATATATATACTTTATATGGTCTATCTTGGCTCCTTCTGCCTGTTACATACATTCGCACAAACTTAATATACCCTTTTACCCTATATGTAAAAATGAGTGTGGCACCTTGGTTCTGACAAACAAACTGCCTAGAAGCACAAAAACCTTAAGTCAATTTCAGGTCAATATCGAGCTGATCAATGCCTCCGATGCTTCCTTTCATGCGTTACAAACTCTCCGACAAACTTATAACACTCTTCACACTATGTATGGCGGGTATAAAAAAAAAAACAAAAAATTGTTGCTGCTCCGAAACATTGACGAAACGCTACGATTATATTTATTGAAAACAATGTTCTTAAATATTCAACATAAATAAATATAAAATCTAAATAATATTTTTTGCAACCAATTGATATGTTTCGCAAGATCACAATAGATGACAAACTTACTATGATCACAACCAAACTTATCAAGCGGTCCAAATGAAATGACAGCACGTAACAACCATCGATCATTGCGTTTAATCATCAAACCACCACCGGAATCACCAAGACAAGGACCATGATGCTGGCTATTACCAGCACAAATGGTACGATTGGTAAGATATTCTTTTACGCCTATCATTCTAAGAAGGCAAGTTATTCTACCAAAAAAAACAAAATATAAACAAGTTATATACTTCATTTAGTATTAAACTTACTCTGCAGCTGAACTAAGTATCAATATGGCAACATCAACCTCTGGTACAATATTATCTGCATAATCTGGATGTAAGAGTACATTGTCAACCTCTTTGAGTACAGCACCATTCTCCGGAAAAACACTCAGATTATGACGACCCAAATAAACGCGTATTTTATTTGGTTCTTGATTTAAAACGCAATGCGCCGCTGTTATAACAGAGCGCAACGAAACAAGTGATCCACTGCATTTTTGCACAAATTGTACTATTGCAGAATTTTTATTGGAATCAAGGTAAATAGCACTGAGCCAAGGAAAGCGACCACGTTCAAGCTCAACACCGCCATATTGAAAGGGTACTAGGCCACCGTAGCCACACTCATCGAAACGATGAACATCAGGCACTGTGTTGATGGACTCATTTTTTGGGCAATGAAGTATTATCAGCGCTCAAATCTGGCGAATCGATAAGTGCATCTATCAAAATAATAACATCGAAAGCCATACCTGGGTCTATAGCGTAGTAAAAAAAAAAAATAAAATAAAAATTCTTGTAACAATACCATTAAATTTTATTTATTTACTTACAGGGTGCTGTTTCACAAAGTATTTCTTCATTTAATATGAATTTTGTCAGTTTTGGTATTTGGTCATAATTTACAAAACGAAATACATATTCCGAATAGTTCAGATTTTTATACCCTTGAATTTGGAGTATCTTCTCTCAACTAAGAACAATTAAAAAACATTTTGTATTATTTTTTCTTTTAGATTAAATCTTGAAATTACTTACATTTCTAACACCCTGCCCCGTAAACGTTACCGATATTGAGTTATTATTGGAGCTGTACTGCGGAGAATTAAGAATGCCCACCGTTTCATTGTCACGCTGCTCATAACGAAAATATGAAGGGCATTCATTATCAGGCAGCTCGAGTGTCTTGGCGCCCAATAAAAATCTTAAAAAATATAATATAAAACAATAGACTTTCCAATTTCTCATAACTCTATTCTGTCGGGCAGCGTCGGGCGTCTATTTAATACGGAAATAAACTATACAAACACAATGCGCGCGAGACTGGTGCGACTCGCATGAAACGTAAAACTGAACTGAAAGCTATTGTAAAACAGGTATTTAAATCTAATTTAAAAAAATAATAAAAATCTAGAAACACTTTAAAGCTCAGAAATGGACAATTAACAAGGTTATCAGAAGAGTGGCATTGCATCGTATAGCACATCACACTATCGCATTCAATGCAGTCGCTTGTAGTCAGCGAAGTGTGAAGGGTATTATCAGTTTGTCAGAAAGTTTGTAACGCATTAAAGAAAACATCTTAGACCCCATAAAGTATATATATTCTTGATCAGCTCGACGGGACGAGTCCATCTAGCGTATGTCCGTCTGTCTGTATGTATGCGTTTCATTCGCTCAGTTTTAAAGATATTGGCCTGAAACTCGAACCTTAAGCTTTTCTCAGTCCTAAGCAATTTAAATGTTAAAATCAAAGTGCCACGCCCATTTTTAGGAATAGCCCCATACAAACTTATCGTTTTTTCGACTTTTTGTATGAAAATAGCTATAATTTATAAAGGTATTCACTTCGAATTGGGTCAACCAAACCAAGGTACCATGTGCATTTATAGGTATAGGCTCCATACGAATTTTCAGCCCACTTGAACTCCAAATGTGGTAAGAATCAAATAATATTATAAGGATCAGTCCATTATTAAATATAGCCCCATATAAAGACAGCATCCGTTTTCTAATTCTTTTTTCAGAAAATTTTTATTATTCTGTCCTAAGATTAATATTTGCCCACAAAATTGTGTCAAAACATTTCTTGTATCGGACTATTGACTCTAAGCCATCTCTTCTCCAAATTTTACTTACTTATTTGAGCTTAACCTTTTTCCAACTACAGTTTGCTTTTATACTAAACAAAACTCATTGAAATATGTCATCAAAATAGAAAGAGACAGTCCTGAAATACTGCACATTTATAATTGCAACATGTTTTTTTTTTTTTAAATCGAATAGCCACTATTTCAATTTTAGATCTCGAAGTTAACAAAATGCATGACCACTAGTTATGACGTACTAGTCAAAGCGCCAGTTCCAAAAATAATATATATATATTATTTGCCATATGATTTTCACATAATTCCTGTAAATATATTTTCCGATCTTTAAATGAAATGCGTTGAAATTGACTGAGAGCAACTTTATTTTAAATATTGTTATGAACATGAGTTTCGCCCCACTGCATCACCCTGCATGAACGCATGACTGCTGGTTGCGGTATGAAATGAAGGAATGATCATGCACAGGTGATTGTTAGAAAAAGAAACTAATAAGAAGAAGAGATAGAAAAGTTGACAATACACTTTTTGAAGACAACTGCAACAGAACGATATTGACTACGATTAAGAAAACACATGTAATGAATTGAGCAGAAGTGAATTAAATTAAACAGTAGAATTGTGTAACAAAGAGAAGAGAAATAAATGGTGCATAGTGAAGAGGAAAGTCTTTTGTTCTCTTAGCAAAAAATTAATAAAGCTCCCTCTCAGCCGCGCTATAAAGGCAAGAATCGTAACAATATATTTCATGAAACGATTATATTAAAGGTGTTTTAAAGAAACTAAATGTTCAATATTCTTCAGCATTTATTCTGAGAATTTTGAAGCTAGACAATTTACGACGAAGACATAATAATACAGATAGATTCAGTGATACAACGTACAAACGTACATCACTAACATTTTATCACTATCGAAACAAATTAAATAAAACCGAAACAAATAAACGAACGCGCCTAGCACCAATTTGAAGCGTATAAAACTGAATAGAATATAACACAAAATACATTAAATTTAGAACATATTTGAATAGTTAAGCGCATTAGTGACACACATATTTTGTCAGCTGCAAAATCTGGTGCGCAAAATTAAAACTGATAAATAGGCGCAATAGACCGAACCTTTTATGCCATACGCTGCTGCTGCGTATCGTTCCAATTAAAATGTTGTGCCTGTTAAAAGATACATGCGTGGTTTGGTTAGCAGGAAAAAAAAAAAAAAAAACAGAAGAGATTATATAACGTGAAATCGCATTATGCGACTTATCCATTTCAGCTGTTAAATGAACTTTTAGTAATTTTGCATAATCAAATGAGTTCATTACGTGAATGAAAAAAAGTATCTAGAACTATGCTAAAAATACAAAATAAATGAATGAACAACATTATTATTCCACTTGTACCAACTTATTTTCTAACGAAATTTCACTACAGAGACCTGCTGCTGCATACTTGTATCTGTATCTGAATTTGTATTTATCTATAAATTTTTAATGTTGTTATTTTATTCAATTTAAGTTTTATGCTGTCACTGGTGAATTTTACTCTTGACTTTTGCTGCTGTTTTATTTTATAATCAAACTAAACTTTTAAGCTCAAAGGATTTTGTATGAATTAAGAAATTATTTTACGTAAAATAAAATTACTTAAATTTAAGATGAAATTTATTTATCGTATTAATATGTACCAAGAAATATATTTATCTATGTCTCTGAATCAATATAATAGCAGCACAAATTGATTCAATTAATAAATCATATTATGCATACAGATACATAGATACATATGCATGTATTTAGATACATTTCTTTTTTTTTTTCTTAGCTATTGTAATTTTATTTGTGTACACATATTTTCAAATGTTTATGTCATGTCAAACAGCAATTACACATGTAACATACTCAACTCACGCCCATTTGCATTTATACATACCGAAATACCATATAGTATGGTATTTTGCAAATTATTTCAATACATTTAACTTTCATTTCGCTTGAATTTGCTTGAATTTTCATGCAGCTAGCTGCCTGCTAGGCGTGCTTCAATTGACTTTTAAGTAGCATAAATCATTATTATAATTTAATCAAATTTGTCATTGATATGCGGCTTCTTGAGTTCAAATTCGTTTGAAAATTGAAATATTAATAAAGTGTAAAATTCAATTGAAGACAACCTAGAAAGTCTTGAATAAACATATTCGTAATTCGTTTCATTTTATGAATTAGCTTTTGTATCGTTTTTGCTTTCGTTTAATACAATTTAGGTATTTATTTGTTGCTTAAATCCAATAATGTTATTTTAACAGTAAAACAAAAAAAAGAAGGAACGCTGAAGTCGAGTATGCACGACTGAAAGATGCCCTGTACTCAATCTTTATGTAACTTAAGTTAAGAAGGTATTCTTGGTTGATAGAAAGATTTGTGAATCCTTTTTGAAAAAATTATAATTTGAAAACGCAAAGAGTTAATTGAACTATATTTATTTTTACTGTATTAGGAACATGTTTAAAGAAATAATAGTTTTTCTTTGATTCGAGGGCTCTTCAAAAAGTTGTCTGGCATCAAACTGGGCCATCAAAAAAAAAAAAAAGGAAGCTGTTGGCGGCCACGATAACTCGACTTCGGATCATTTTAAAAGAAACAAGAAAAAACGTTAACTTCGGTGGAACCGAAGCTTAAATACCCGTCACACGAAACTTAATTCATTTTCTTCAAAAAATAAAAAAATAGAAGATGAGTTTGAATGGGGTCTATATGTTATAGTAGCCCGATCCTTGTCATATCGATAGCATATTCAAAGGATAACGGTATAAGTGATTTTATCCAGATTTGAGTGAATCCATAAATAAGAATTATTTTCACACAAAATCTGAAAAATGGGCGCTAAGTTTGTATGGGGCTATATCAAAAATGGGCGTGGCACCTTTCTTCTGATATTGGATGCCATTAGAAGTGTTTTTACCCAATTTGTTGTAAATACATTCATAAATAAAAATTATTTTCATACAAAAATCGACAAAAAAAATGGTAAGTTTGAATGGGGCCTATATGTTAAAATGGGCGTGGCACCTTGGTTCTGACATACAAACTGGCTAGGAGCACAAAAAGCTTAAATTTTAAATTTCAAGTCAATATCTTTAAAACTTTCCGAGAAAAACGAATTGCAACAGACAGACGGACAGAGAGACGGACAGACAGACGGACAGACAGACGGACAGACGAACATGACGGCCATTAAAAAATGAAAAATCGATTTTGTGCCTTTCTTTTTAGTTAAAAGTAAAAAAAATAGTAAAAAATTTCTTCAAATTAAGATTGAGGTATTCTTCGTCGATTGCAACTAGTTTTATCAACATAGATTCAGAAGTACGGGTGGCATTGTGGCCGCCAGTTCGAAAAAAATGGTTTAAGTGTGAAGTTATTGTTCTGCATACAAAAAAAAAGTTTAATGAATAATATTGCATTGATTGCACTTGGTTTCATTAAAATCGGTTCAGTAGAACCCGAGAAAAGTGACTCAAAAAGGTCAAAAACGTGGTTTAGGAAAACCAAAAAACAAAATTTGCTAAGTTTGGTAAATTTTATAGAAATCGAATATATAAGTAAGCAGTTTTGAAATTTCTGCATCGATTGCACATAGTGTCATCAAAATTGAATCAGTAGAATATAATTAGCGATCTCTAATTAGCGTGCGCCGGAGTGCATATGCTTCGGTGCAAATGTCCTAAGCACTCCGTTGAACGACTCATTACGATTTTGCGTATCCGAGCCAAGGCATCTGCTAAACAAATAAATTGGTTTGATTACTTCCTGGACCTTCTTATCTAGTCTTGCATACGTATGTTTAGTAAGCAAATCTCGTTTTCGAAAACATTGTTCGACAAAAAGGCGATATCTCCTAAAGTATTTCGAATTTAAAAAAAAAAAAACCTTTTCGAAAAACCTATACAAATATGAAAAAAAAAAATCGAAGTAAAATGTTTGCCAACCAAGATTAAAAAGTTGTTTACCCTACCCATTCATTAGAATCTTTCATTGGGAATGTCATAAGCATAATTTTTACAGATGGACGAAAAGACGTTCAGGCAGAGAGACATAGCTAGTTCCATTCGCCTTTCAATGCTGATCAAAAATATACATTCTGTAAAATAAGTACCCAGAATTTATTTAAACATTTTTCCAATTTAATCAACGAAATTTATTGTGACTCCATTTGAGCCGATACAACGATGCCAGCGAAAAACCCAATCTTCCATGGCCCGGCGGCCTTCAGCTACTTCAGCGAATTTTGTTTGATGGCATCGATCGACTCAAAACGCCTTTCCCAAAAAGTCAATTTTAGTTTTGGAAACAGATAAAAGGCAAAGGGAGTCAAATTTGGCAAATGCGTTGGTTCCTCGATGGAATTTATTAAGATTTTGTACAAGCACGGCTCGATGAGATGGCACGTTGTCGTGTTGCAAAATCCAAGAGTTATCCTTTCCTTTCCGGCCGTTTTCTGCGGATGCTCTCGCATAGGCGCCTCAAAACGGATAAATAATATTTATTATTAACCGATTGACCATCCGGTAGGAACTCAGAGTAAACCACACCGAAATTTTGTCGGTTTCAGTTCGTTCAGCTGGCACCATTCGGCTGATTGTTGACTGGTTTGCAAGTCATACACCCATGTCTCGCCTCCAGTTATGATGCGTTTTTTATGTAGCTGGAGTTAGAATTGGCTCGAGATAGCATGCCTTCAGCGAACTCCTTACGTTGCGACTTTTGCAAATAATTAAGTTCTTTCGGAAGAAGTCGAGCAGCAACGCCAGTCAAAATATTCTGAGCGGTCAAATGAGACATGTAATGCCCACCAGCAAGCTCTCTAGTACTCAAATGACGATTAATGGTTGAAGTCCGGTTCAAGAAAAAATTCCAACACTTCTCGGCCCTCCTTGAACGTCTGTTACCACTCGTATGCTTGTGTTTTCGACTTACTTATTTTATAGAATATATTCACTTTATAGGTTCTATTTAGCATAATTCTGTCTGTTCAATGCATTCATATAAATTTAATATACCAATTTACCCTTCGGTTAGAGGGTATATATAAAAAAACTAAATAAAAGTTTATTATTTTCAAATTGAAAGTTATGCAAAGCTGTTTGATTTCATTGCAATCATATTGATGCTTTGGCACGTTCACAGTTGAACAATTTTCTTTCTGTTTTTTTTTTTTCGGTTCCGCTCAACGCGTTTAATTAATTTTAATCCTTACAATTACACATATGACACGCATACAGATCGTATTGCTTTTAGTTAGATTTATAAACCATTTCAAAAAATTTAGCGCTATTTTTTTTTTACTTGGTTCTTTTTTCTTTTGTTTGTATTTTAGCAAATCTTTTTCCAAATAAAAAAAATGAAAATGGTTTTATCGATGCAATTTTTAATTGAGTTATAAATATTTTTAAAAGCATTTTATAAAAATTATTTTTTTTTTCCCGCTTCTTGTTAACTTTGTATTGTAACTCAATTAATTCAGATTGGATAAGCTCAAATTGTTGGTTTAGGTAAGAAAATTTATAATCCGTGGCATTTTTCGATTTACTTTATCTCAACCAAAGAGTAGTCAGATTCCACGCAGAATGTATGGAATACTGGGGCTATTTCGATTTTTATTATCAGACACCCTGGAAAATAGTCTATTTTATAAAAAAAAAACTTTTTGCGCTACAACTTCGTAAATCATTGTTAAAATGTCAGAGCGTCAGTAAAGATGTCACTAAAATCACTTTTGTTTTGTTCGGCATAGTTACACCTTAAATGTTGAGAATAGACCCAACAAATTTTTTTTTGCATTTTAAATCACACACAACAGAAAAACACAAACCGATCCGCTACAATAGATTTTATTCTGAAAGATCACCAATACAAAAATTTAATGAAACACGTGTAAAAGTATAAAATGTGGATTAACATATACAGCCAGGCTTCTATTTTTCGAAATCACTAAAATTTAGTTTACTTTTCAAATAAAATTATATAATCTTATAATTCTTAAATAGTTTAAGCAGAACAAAATAATTTCTGAGAGACCGGATCTGAAACGTCAAGGGACATGATGTGGCATTCCAGTTGTGGCATTCAACACAAGTTAGACAAAGACTACCGATCACGCAGAAACTCCTATACTAAAATGCTATAACTGTTTAAGAATTATAAAAACATAAAAATTAATTTTAAAAGTAAATCACTTCTTTCGAAAATGGGAGCCTGACTTATAGATGTATCTGGCGCCAAATGTACAGAACCGAAATAAGTTAGAATTTTTTAAGAGGTTTTGACATTTGTCGATTAATATTAACACACAGCATTGCCAGATTTATGTGGCAATATATTATTTTATCGATATAGAAATGTCATCTGTGGTCATCGATTTGCGTACAACGAAACCTTTTGGTTTATTTTGAAGAAAACAGCGATACAATGTGGTGTCTATGGTCTATCGTAAACAATTTAAAGCGACTAATTCCGATTTGGTGACTTCGGAAAACGACCAAAAAAATTCAAAGACGTAGAATTGCCTAATTGTGCTGCTTTAAACTGGTGAAACTGTTAATATTCAACGGTACCGACAATAGCTCCTCGAAATTATCAAAAACGACAAAAAAAATGCACCATAATAAACTGCAAGACCAGTCAAGAATAGATTGGAGACCCTTAGTTGGGAAGTTCTTTTGCATACGGCTTTTTAACAGACTTTGCTTCAGCAGATTACTACTGGTTTGCTTCGATGAGACTTGCTGAGCAGCGCTTTGGCTCGAAATGACTCGATGATTGGTTTGCGTCAAAAGGTGAATAATTTGACTGGCGTGGGATGGGACAATTGTCTAATTAGCCATATAGCATATTTTGAATAAATCTGTTTTTATCATTTCTCCGAAATTTTAAAAAGATCAAAACATCAATGATGAATCATTTTAATGGAAAAAAATTATTTTACTTTCGCCTATTAGTACAATATATTTCTCACCATATTTCCAACGCTTCACTAGAAGATATTTCGAAAGCTGGGAAACTGTCATGTCGAATCTATACTGATATTGCCGAAAACATCCATGTCTGCTCCAGAGTTGTGTCAAAAGAAAGTGTTTCCTTGTGTTTTGAACCATGGTATGTATAAAGTGAGAGGTGAAATACCACTACTGGCTTTGTCTGAGACTTCTCTGTCTCGCTGCTAGTCTTCCACATTAATCTAAATAATATTCTACGCTGGCAAGAATATTTATGCTTAGGCCACTTTGATTAAACTATTTCGTTTCGACTTGTTACAAATTGGAGCTCCACGAATAGCATTATGGACTATGTCACAACTTGTAGAAGGAATTCTTGTTTAGGGTCTTTACGGTTCTGTTCTTGGAAGAGCTGCTTACAATAGTGCTGGCAAAAAAAAAAATCACTTTCGGTGATTTTTTCACAGTGATTTAAAAATCGCAATGTCGCACTGAGACTGAAATTAGTGATTTGCGACTTTCTTGTTCGTCAGAAAACAAGTTCAATTATCGGCGATTTTGTGTATCTTCAGGAACATTTTTGCAGTCACAGTGATTTTCAAGTCAGAGTCACTAATCACACTGCGACGCAATAATCACTGTTTTTGCCAACACTAGCTTACAATACTGATGCCGTAAACTACTCTGGTCGCCTGATTAACTTTATTACAACTGAATATAAGAACTGATGTCAATTTAGATTGTTTTTCTCATATACACTGAACTGGTGAAAAATTTGCACATACAACAGGAAGATCTTGTGAAGCAAATATCTGCGAAATTTGAAAAATCGTAAATGTATATATATATTCTATTGAATTCGCAAAAAAATAAATAGTTACCAAATTGAAAGTATTTTGCAACATTTTCAACGCACTTCAAATAGTTTCGAACTTTTATAACACTTTTCTCCCCAAGGTCTGTCAGATTGTGACACACACAAAATATCAATGCGTTAACTTATTTGTTTACCTTAATAGAAAATACATTTGTAAATAATACAACTAAACCAAAAGGAATGTATCCCTTTTTTGCAAACGAAAAGTACATTATTTTTTCATATGCTTACCATAAGTATCTGAGATACTGTTCAGCAAAGTCTCAAGTTATGCACAATGTTGCCAGCGTGTAGCAAAATATTCAATAAAAAAAATGTACGAAAAGAAGCAAAGTAGCAGTTTGAGCTTCGATTATCAGCTTAAAACAGAGTTTTATACGTAAAATCCATAAACGAAATTTACAAACTACATAAAAACTTTAAACTAGATTTTTTTTTTTTTTTTTTTTCTTCATAAATTTATAGGTACTATAATATATTTATGTCTATCTAACATATCTATCGAAAAAAAAAACATGAAACATTCAATGTAAATATATAAAAACAAGGAAAAACGTCAACTTCGGTGGAACCAAAGCTGCCATACCCGCTAAAGCTACAGCTACAACAATAATTTTCTTGAAAATATCAGGAAAATGAGAGATAAGCTTATATAGGGCTATATATTATAGTGGCCCGATCATATCGGTGGTGTGTACTTAGGATGATATAAGATGTGCTCATCTTGACGTAAAAGGCGTTTAAAGAGACCACTCTTGGTCTTGGTCGTCCCCCGACCGGAAAACAACTTGAAACCATAAGAACACACGAACCATGGATAAAACGACTAGAAGAAACAGAAGTACTCCAGGTGACAGACACAAAAGTAAAAATTCATTCTGGAGGCCCTAACTACCGTTAAATCTGGTACTCATAATAAGAAACCCCGGAAATGATTTAAGGAACAGATTTAAGACTGATATTACAGCCATTCAGGAAATGCGCTGAATTGGAAATGGATACCTAGAAAAAGCAAGCTGCGACCTCCACTACAGTGGCCATGAGAGTCAACGCATATTTGAATGTGGTTTCGTGGTTACTACGTGGAAACAACGTGTATCTGAAATATAATCTGAATTATTACACATATTTTTCTTTTCAAAACTGTCTAAAAAATAAATTTCGATTCGTAGTTAGCGAAGTTATTGCCACATAAGTGAAAAAGTAGAAAAAAATATTTTTTTTACCATAAGTTCATATTTTGGGAATGTTCGGAAAATTCCAAATCAGCAGTTTTGTTTGTTTTAGTGAAGACCTAAAACCCCTGCTTTAAGACTTTCCTGCTATTTCAACGGGCCTAAATAATTTTCGAACTTAACGTGGTCGAAAAAAGCTTAAGTTTCAAGTTTCACATGATAAAAAATATTTATACTTTACTAGCTAAAATGCCCGGGGCTTGCTCGGGTGTTGAAAAAGTAGAACTTATTATTGTTTTTATACCCGTTACACAAAGTGTAAACGGGTATATTCAGTTTGTCCGAAAGTTTGCAACGCATTGAAGGAGACATCGGAGACCCCATAAAGTATATATATTATTGATCAGCTCGATGAGACGAATCGATTTAGCCATGTCCGTCTGTCTGTCCGTCTGTCTGTTGCGATGGCTGTTACTCAGAAAGTTTTAAAGATATTGACCTGAAATTTTAAACTTAAGCTTTTTGTGCTTCTAGTTACTTTGTATACCAGAACCAAGGTGCCACGCCCATTTTCAGATATAGCCCCCATACAAACTTACCACTTTTTTCGACTTTTTGTATGAAAAAGTTATTATTTATAAATTCTTTTACTACAATATAGGGTAAAAACACTTCTAATGGCATCCAATATCAAAAGAATGTTGCCACGCCTATTTTCAGATATAGCCCCCATACAAACTTGACGCTTTTTTCGATTTTTTGTATGAAAATACGTATTATTTATGAATATATTTAATCCAAATAGGGTAAGAACACTTTTATGTCATCCAATGTCAAATCTAAGGCGCCACGCCCATTTTTATGTATAGCATCCATACAAACTTACCGCCCATTTTCGAGTTTTTATATGAAAACATTTACTAGTTCTGAATGAATTTAATTAAATTTGGTAAAATCAATTCCAATGTCCACCTAAGTGAACACTTTCTATATGGTAAGGATCGGGCTAATATAACATAAAGCCTCCATACATATTTGACCAAATTCATCGTGAAATTTAATCTAAGCACCTGGTGAACATATAAACTATTAAAAGTGTTGTGTAACGGGTATTTCAGCTTCGGTTCTTCCGAAGTTAACGCTTTTTCTTGTTTTTTTTTTTTTTTTGTAACCAATCAGCTTTTTTTAACCGTCCAGTTTTCAATTCAATCGTACTTTCTATGCTCCTTAATACGCAGTTTTCAATTTTGGGAACCATATCCTCCAACCATCTCTCCAATGGTTCACATTTCTTCCGTTCCTATTGACTTGTACACTGAGTTACATACCTGTAGCTCAAATACTCCACCCCCTTTTTCCCAAGGATCATATTTTTTCCAGCCCTAACATGATGAACACCGAATTTCATATCTTGTGTTCAAATATTTCTCAAAATACGATATGGCATATGCCATCCTATCTTTCAAGTTGGACCAAAAAAAACACATCTATAAACTTTGGTTAAACAGTTTCGGAGTCTATAAAATACGAACATTGTTCCAGGAAATTTTTATATTAAAATTTTTTTTTTTAAATGTTGAATATTTTTAGGAAATAAAATCATAACTCGAAAATGGCTGGCCCGTTTTTGGATTTCAAAATTAACTAACCATCATCACTTCTCCCTGCACCTTCCACTGCAATTTTATAGCAATCGGTCGAGACGTTCTCGAGTTTTGAAGTGACAAACTTTCAGAAAAACTTAATATACCCATTCACACTATGTGTAACGGGTAGAAAAAACGACATGCAAAATAAGCAAATACACACACACACATATTAAGTGTGTGTCTGTGTGTGTGTGTGTGTGTGTCTACTTGAGTGTGAGTTCATGCATTATCAATTCATGACGAAAGAAAGACTTAATTTTTTCGTCAGTGCTCCCACGCGACAATACAACCGACTGACTGACTGACTCTAAAGGGAAAACAAGGACAACAAGGACAGATGAACGGATGTACATATAAACGGACGGATGCACTAATACAAAACATATTTGTTGTTGTTGTTTTTGTTGTTGCTATATGATTTCTGAACACAAAGTTTATATAAAACTTTATATTTTGTCTTTCCACTTAGTGCGCACATCAATGCCAAAGAAAAAGAAGAAGAAGTTAAGAAATTTATACAAGTTTATGCTCCGAAAAAAAAAAATAAATAAATTTGTAAGAAAAAACTTGTTAAATATGCAACCAAAAAAAAAAAACTCATTCAAATAAACTCAAAAATTTCAATTCTTCTAAAGCAAATCAACAAATTTTTGTTGTTAACCAAACGTCAAATTAAATTACAACAAAACCGACCTCGATTACAACAACAACAACAACAAAAAAGTGAAAACCACAAAATAAATACCTTACAACATGGAATAAATTTTCCTGATTTCATTTCCTTGATATTCTACAAAAAAAAATAAATGTGAATTATTATTTTGGCGAAAGGTTTGTAAAAAAAAAAAAAAAAAAAGTTGTGGTTGCTTGAAAACTGTAAATAAAAATATTTATTTAATTATTTGTTTTTTTTTTTTTCTGTATAAATAAATGAATTTTTTCATCAACTGAAATACCAAAACGAATATGTAAAATACATATGAAGCGTATTTATTTCACTGTCCTACTAAATACTTCAAATGTATTCCGCGTTTTTCGCTCTGCAAAAGTCCCTTTTTCAAAAATTAAGTTTGATTTAAATTATTAAAAAATGCATGAAGCGGCAAAAGTCAAAATTTTGTAATCATTTTTGCGGCAGTAAACAAGCAAGCAGCATGAAAAGGAGAAGCGTATAAGAAACTTAAAGAAAATGAAGAAAAGTGTGCAAATACGTAGGCACAACAGATTTACACTTGAGCAGAATTGTTAATCTGAAGTATAAAAAATAAAATCTGAACACAAAAAGTGAATGAAGCAAATGAAAAATGTTTTAAGTTGAGGTGAGATACAATTTGCCGTGTTACGTGAAATCAGAAGAGAGCGTATCGAGTGTTGTTTGAAAACTTTTGTATAAGACAGCGAGTACAATTTCATCGCATTTGAAGGAACAGCGAATTATTTTTTTAGACCCGTCACATATTTTGAATTTGGGAGAGTTAAATCAGGTGATCTGGGGGGGACAGTCGTCTTTTTTAACACTAGATGTCACGGGAATTTTCGTTGCAGAAATTCGATTATTGCATTTGCAGTGTGGCCGTCTAAAACCGTCTAAAACTTTCTAATGCATTTGCGGGACTTAGACTAAGCCAACAAACCACCGATATCGATTTTGATGCACCGTTTTGTTTTCTCTGGAAAAATATGGCCCATGATAGTTTTGGCGCAAATGCTGGCCCAAACAGTTACATTATGGTCATGCAATTGCGTTTCATGCATATTGGTGTGGATTCTCCGTTTCTCAAATGCGACAATTTTGCTTATTAACGCTGCCAGAGAAGTTGAAATGGGCCTCGTCAGTCATTTAAATTTACTTCAAAAAAATTAGGGTCAGTGTCAACTAGAGCCCTGCACCGGATAACTCGAAAATCAAGTAACACTTAATAACTACAGTAACTATCCGATTCATTTCCCAATTAACCGAATCGTTAAGAGTCGGTTTAAAATTAACTGAATCGTTTTAACTCGGTTCAAAAAATTGACCTGAATCGATCTGTCTCGGTTAAGAAATAAATCAATTTAGTTGAAATCGATTCCGAAATGAATCGATACATTTTGAATCCTATTTTGGTTATCCGTGCAGGGGTTTAGTGTCAACCACTCGATCGACTGGTTGGCCGTATTCCAAGCGACGTGGACGGTCTGTCGGCAATATTCTGTCTGTTAATTGCACTTTTACTGAAACAAATTCAAATCATCCTTTAAAATGCGCCGCATTGTGGTTTCACTGACGCTAAAATGCTGTGCGCGACATCGATACGACACCGTTGGATCCTGGGCAAACGCTCTCTCACTACTTCAACAAGTTTATTGGAACGTCTTGGTCGTTGGTGAACGGCATGTTGACAATCTGCTTCTGTCCCGTGTTCAAAAAATTCAACACCAAACGACGAATAGTATTGTCAGACGGTTCCTATTTGCGCCGATACTTTTTGCGATATGTGCGTTGATTTAGAACAATAGAACGACTATTTTCAACGTATAGCGTCACTTGTTCAGTGAGTTGTTTTGGTGTTAAGCGATCAATCGGTAAAATTGTACTGAATTGACGTATCGAATAACATGTATGATAAAATCAATCGGTTGGTAAATGACAAAAATATTCAGCGCCGTGTTCCCGTTATCGTAAAAAATTTTGCGATTTAGTTTTAAATCGAATATTTTGGTGCTCCGGTAACTCCAAAACGTTACATACATATCTCCGATTTCAAATCGGCAGAGTTCGAGATAGTGAAATGAAAAGTAAATGCAATATTACAAAATTGAATCACGTTTTGCGATTTCATTCAACCTAATTTTTTTTTATACCCTGTACCCAATGGGTAAAAAAGGTCCGTCCGTCCTGCTGTCTGTCGTATGAGAGAGATAATCTCGGAGACTATTTGAAACTTAGACTCTCATGAGCCGTCAAGCGTTCACTTGCAAACGGTTTTTTCTAGACCCATTTTAAGGGGTATCCCCCATACAAATTTACCCCAAAATTTTGGGTTTTGGCATAAAAACTTCATTGTTTTTTATTCTAGGAAGTTCAAATTTAGTATAAATTATTTCTATGATAGTCCCAGTAAAATATCCCAATATGGGTAGAACCAACAAAATTTTAGGTATAGCCCTCATACAAATATACCCAATTTTTTAACTTTTTTTTAATGAAAATCCAATGCAATAAGGTAAATAAAGATTGGGTACAGGGTATCTTGCAGTCGAGCATACTTTGACTTCTTTAATACTTTGCAGAAGGTTCGAAAAAAAGTTTAAAAATTGGGCAAAAAATTGTGAAGTTCTAAAAAATCTGCTGTTTAAAATTCCCAGAAATAATACCAGATCAAAAAAAAATACTAGTTGAAAAGAACCCAAGACTTCAAAAATACCAAAATCGCCTGACAGATAAGTATGGGAACATGAGCACATTTTTATTTTTAGTTGAATTTGGTTATTAAGGAACGGAAAAAGAATGAATTATTGAAAAAGTGGTCTTACAAAAAATTTGAAAATAACTATTTGCTATACCCGAGCAAGGCCGGTTATTTCGGCAACTTATACTATAAACTTTATAGAGTTTATCTTTGTCTTTTTTGTGATCGATTTTGAATTCGAATTTTAAATCAACATTTTTTATCGGTCAGAAAATTAAGTCAAAGCAACAAGAATTTGGGATTTTATTAGACCGATAACCTTTTTAATTTATAACCGATAGCAACTTTTCTCATATGGTATGCAAAGTAACGTTTTGGAAATGAAACATAACTTTTGCGATTGCCGGAGCACAAATAATTTAA
>JAEIFJ010001656.1:0-16575 GCA_018903435.1 Leucophenga varia
TACGTTTATTTTTGTATATGTATTAAAACGAAGAACGATAAAGTTGTAAGTTGTCTCATGTTCCAAATCCATGGCAAAGTGCGCCGAGGGGAGTTCGTATCGTTTGAACTAGAGTTGCCTGCTGTGCAACGTCTTTACCTAGGTCTTTTTTATATATGTATCTACATAGGTCTATAAACTGGCGCTATTATCGCCTTCATGCTAGATTGAGCACAAGGCATGCAGCCCAATGCGAGGTGGGCAGTAAAATACCCTGCAAATGTAGAAAACTGTGCTAGATATCTAGCTAGCTAAACCATATATCTGAAAGATATCAGCCATATCTTTACTAGCTTATTATCAGTTTATATAATACATCGCATATATCAGCACATATCATCATTAAGTATAGAAAACTCATTTAGAAAGATAATAGAGCAACCTGCTCACTGGCCACTCGACGCATTGAGTGGATACTTCTCGGTTACCTTTCTGGCCATGGCCTCAATGCCCACCCAGGTCTCTTTAACCAGTCGATCGATATCGGAAGCGGGTGGATCGAAAAAGTCATCTCCCCCCGCTGGCAGTTCCATGGTGAATGAAATGGGGAAGCCAGCATTGAAGGCGTAATCATCGCTAGCACCTGCCGCAGCGTAGAGCAGTGCGGTAGAGCAGCCCACTTGGTAAACGGTGCCAGTAGCTGCCTGTATAGCGTCGCCGCCAGCACGTCCGACTTCGTCCAGATCATCCACAGTGTCGGGCACCTCGCTGCAAGAGAAATCAATTAAGAAGTGCCAACTAGGCCGAATTCTAATGCACCTACTCGATGTAGCCCCAGGGATAGAGAATGTAGTTGCCATAGGAGTGCACTGTCAGATACATCTTGCCACGATCGGCCAGACTGTGGATCAGATCGCGCACCACAATTGCCTCGGGCTCAGAGAAGGCCTTCGGGCCGGCATAGGTTTCCGAGCAGGGATCCGGCGAGGCACCCGTTTCATTCCAATGGAAGCCAAAGTTACGATTCGGATCGGTGCCAATGCACGTGGCGCTGCTTGGCTGGCGGGTCTTGCGCCAAAAGCGCGTATCCTCCGACTGATGGGTGTAGACATATCCATCGGCATTCACCACGGGCAGAATGACCCAATCGTAGTCAAGCAACAGCTGAGCATGTGCCTCATAGTTGTTGACAAGCTCACCGATGGCATAATGCACTGCGGCATGTGCGATCCATTCACGTGCATGGAAACCACCGTCCATGAGGATAACATTCTTATTGGTGCGTCCATCGCCATTCGTGATTGTTATGGTCTTCAGCCAACGACCCTCGTAGCTTTTACCCACTCTCTTGACAAACACACGACTGGGATGGAGCTCCGCCAGCTCATCGATATATGCATTAATCTCGTCGTGCGTGTAGTATCTCTCGGTGCCCAATCGTCCATTGTAGGGGTACAAAGCACGCAGCTTCTGATTGATTTCGAAGTCACGACGAAGCGTTGCACCCACATCGCTATTAACCACTTTGTAGCTGACCCCTCTTCCCTCCATCAGCTTGAAGAACTCCTGTTGAGCTTTGGGATTCACCATAACCCGAGCAGAGGCACTATCGCCCTCTAGAACATCGTAATATGATTCATTCTCCAGCAGCTTCGACACAACAGCGTCGGCAGAGCGACCCTTAGAGCTTAGTTCGTAGATCTTGAAGCTGTCAAGGAAGAGAGATCGAAGTAGTGTAAAGGATGCTTCGAATTATCCTTTCTACTCACCCATCGTAGGCATTTCCTTCTACCTGGCGTTGCGTAATTGCCAGGCAGCACAAAGAGAACAATAGAAATTTCATCTTTACTCGCTGCCGACCCAGAGAAAACTAAATAGTCTATCAAAGCTCATTGATTTCTAATCAACTCTGTTATCAAACCCTCAAATTAGGCACCCCACTAGTGTAATCAACAAAATGCTCGTAGAATCATAAAAATCATTCGACACACTGAAGATAGTGTGCTCTTAAATACATTTCAGAGTAATGAACTGACTAGACCGGGTCAATTTCATTAGGTATTTCCATGATAGACCATCAAAATAACTAGAAATCTAGTGTCGATAAGCCTATCTTGCTTTCCCATTGTAAATCAATAAAATTCTCGATATTAATCGATTAAAAGTAAGGTACTCTTAAGAGCATTTTGTATTCTCTTCACAATGGACAACAAAAAAGTTAATTTAATACTTCTCAATGAGCTTCTCCGCCATGGCGCGAATACCGATCCAAGTCTCAGTAACGAACTCATCGATTCGGCTGACTGGGGGATTGAAACCGATTGAACCAGCTCTGCTCAGTTCCATTGTGATGGATACATTGAAGCCAGCGTAGAAACCGTAGTCATCACTAGCACCAGCTGCGATATAGAGCACATTGGTGGAACTACCCACTCTGTATTCGGTGCCAGTGGCTGCTGCGATGGCATCGCCACCAGCGCGAGCTACATCATCCAGATCCTGCCAGGTTTCGGGTAGATCACTGCGAAGAAAGCGAATAAACTTTAGAAACTAATAAAGGAAACTTGATTGCCTCTACTCACCTGGTCCAGCCCCAGGGATAGAGCAAGTAGTTGCCATAGGAGTGGATGGTCAGGTACATAACGCCACGATCTGCCAGCGAATGCATCAGATCACGCACAGCAATAGTCTCTGGCTCAGAGAAGGCAGTGGGACCAGCATAGGTATCTGCACAGGGGTTGGACGAGGCACCTTCCTCGTTCCAATGGAAACCGAAATTGCGATTGGGATCGGCACCATAACAAGTGCCGTAGGGTTGCCTAGTCTTACGCCACATGCGTGCCAAGGTGCCTGTCTGGGTGTGCTCATAACCATCGGGATTGACCAAGGGAAGAATGACCCAGTCGTAGTCCTCGAGCAGGTAGGCATTCTCATCGAACTGCTCGACCAACTGATCGATAACATAAAGCACTGCAGCCGGAGAGATCCATTCGCGAGCATGGAATCCACCGTCCATGAAGACGACCTTCTTGTTGGCACGTCCATCGCCATTGGTGATGGTGATGGTCTTCAGCGCACGCTGGTGGTATGAAAACCAACGGTCTTAACGAACACACGCGAAGGATACCGAGCGGCCAAGTCGTCGATATAGTTGATGATCTCCTCATGCGTGTAGTAGCGATCGTTGGTCAGGCGACCCTTTCCAGTAATGGGCAACAGACGTCGCTGCATTTGACGTTGAGCGAACTCTTCGGCGATAGTTGCACCCAAGTCGGCATTTATGAGTTGGTAAGTCATCTGCTGTTCCTTCACCAGCTGCTCGAAGCCACTCAGCTGCTCGGGACTGACAATCAGACGGGAAGGATGCGCCAGCAGGCGACTCAAACTGAGGAAGTCATAGCCCTGTTGGCTGAGCTTGAGCAAAGCCTGTCCCTGGGCAGCATTCGCGGCAGTTACTTCATAGATGCGGTAGCTAAGGGGAAAAGTCTCTTAGACTCAGGTGCTTCCCCACTCGAAACTCTCCTTTACTTACCCCTCAAGGGCATTTTCGCCCGCTGCTACCAGAGCTAAGCCCAGCACCAAAGTCAGTACGCCCCAACCCGACATGTCTACGCGGTCTTTCGAACTATGGAAACGCGTGCCCTTAGTCGACCACTTAAATAGCCAGTTGGTATCTTATCTTAACTCTTCCTCTAACTATAAATCAAAGATTAAAACGAAATCACAGTTCTCGGTAGAAATCCATCTTTATTTACGACTCTGGTGGGTAAAGCCTTATCACCTCCTCAGCCATAGCACGCACTCCCACCCAACTTTCCGTCACCATTCCCTCGATGTGGGAAACCCAGGGATCGAAGCCGAGAGCTCCACCAGCGGGTAATTCCATAGTCATGGCCACCTTCACATTGACCACGCCCAGAGCGTAGTCCGTAGAGTCTCCTGACGTCGGGTACAACACATGATATGCGCTGCCATAGCTATAAATGCCATTGGTGGCGTGTACTATGGCCATGGCACCCACGTTCGCTATGTCCAGCATCTCGTAGTAGTTAGCGGGAAAGGCGCTGAAAGAATATATAATCAATATTGGTAGTATCGCATAATACGTCAGGCAGTTGTATAACAATGGATATAAAGGCAGTAACACGTGTTTGCATACATAAAGATTAGATAAGGCTCCAAAACAAAACCAATATCAAACTTTCTAAAGATTACTTCAAGCGATTACTACCTAAGAATATCTATCTATCTGCACGTAATAAATATACTTCTATTTGGTTCGACTCACCCCTGAAATCCCCAGGGCAGCAGCAGATAGTTGCCATAAGAATGGAGCGTAAGGTAGAAGGTCAAACGTCCTTTGTAGTTGAGTAGAATATCGCGCACCACCTGCGACTCGGGCTGATCGAAGGCATGCTCGCCACGATAGATACCCTCAGCCGGGTCCGAGGAGGAGCCTTCGTCGCGTCCCCACTCATAGCCGAAGTTACGATTCAGATCGGTGCCAACATTCTCTGGATCCTTGGTGGGCTTGCGTGTCTTTCTCCAGTAACGTGAGTCGGTGTGTGTGTACTCATAACCATCGGCATTGACGACGGGCATAATGACCCAGTCATAGTCCCTGAGCAGTTCCTCGTTCTGCGCATAGTTATCCAACAGTTGTTGAATGATGTACAGTGCGAACGAAGGAGCGATCCATTCCCGTGCATGCATGGCGGCATCGATGAAGATCACTGACTTATTGGTACGTCCATCTCCGTTGGTTATGGTCACCAGTTTCAGAGCTCGCTGCTCATAGCTCCTGCCGAATTGCTTGACAAATGCACGGCCCGCATATCGTTGTGGCAAACTATCCAAATACACATTGATCTCGGCGTGTGTATAGAAGGCTCCCGTGACATCGATATAAGGCAACTGAAAGCGGGACTTGCTGCGCTCATTCTCCGCTCGTTGTGCTTGTACCAGTTGAGAAAGATCATCCAGGAGCAACTGATGTTTGATGCCGTGTCTCTCAAGTTCTGCCAGCAACCTTTGAACCTGACTGGGCTCCACTAACACCCGATATCCAGTCTCATTCAAACGAGGTGCGAGGAAATCCCCAGCGAGGCTGCTCTGTCTCCAATTGTCTCAGCAATCGTTGCTGCGTTTCATCGCGTGGCTGCAGCTCAAAGACCTTGTAGTCCTTGTAATCCTGCCAGGCCCACAAGGTACTGCACTGCAGTAGCACCAAAGGCAGCGCTAACCAATGTTTAGGCAATGTCATCTATGCGAGAGTTCCAGCTGAACTAAACTCAACATCTCGATACATGCGCTATATCGATGAACTTATCACCTAATTGGTGCCGCCGCCGACGCGACGTCTTTCAAACGGTTGCGATACCATTAATTGTATCGTTTATATGCTTCTGTTTATGGCAGGCACAAAAATCCCCGAGTCCCCTATAGAGCCCAGGGAGTGGTCTTCTAAAGCGATCTGGTTCTTAGTTCATGATATTTCACAGCAAATATCGATCCGGTATCGTTATTTCTTCATAGAATATTTTTGTTCTAAGTTTGGGGACCAATGAACCCGGCAACACTTTCCAACTTGCCGTAGGCAATCAAACCACGTGTTGCCTTTCATCTTCATCTCATAATCTCGCTTTAATGCCTAACAACGACGACACTAATTAGTTAAATTAACAATTATAAATTCACTTGGCTTAACACTAATGACGCCCGCGTACTTGTGTCCCCTCCAGGCGTCGTCACTAATACAGACTAACGTGTCGGATGAACTCGACGAAACCGGCGAACGTCTCCTTGCACACGTGTATGATGTCCGACGGTGCCACATGGAACTCATCGCCGGGCAGCTCAAGCGTGTAGGACAGTGGAATGCCCAGGTTGCCGTAGGCAAAGTCATCCAAACTGCCGGAGGCCTCGTACAGAATGGAGGCCGAAGTGCCGATGGTGTAGTGCGTGCCGCGGTATTTGCCGATTTGGTTGGCGGCTCGCAGTGCCACAGAGCGCAGAGTTCCCACAGTGGGTGGCACAGTGTTTCTGTGGAGGAGGAAGAGGAGATAAGTAAAGGCAGGGAAAGGGGAACGAGTGAGGGGAGTGAGAATTTAAAATGGATATTCGCTTTTAATTGCTTTTAGCAATTAATTGAAAAGTAAATTGAATTTCTTTTCGTCCCGAAGGACCGAATCTCACACCCTCCACACACACACATATATACACACAGACAGATACACACCTCGCATAGCCGTAGGGATAAAAAATAAATTTGCCGAATGAGTGCACATCCAGGCTGAGTTTCACACGATTACGATTGAATTCCAAATAGCGCACCACGGCCGATGTTTCCGGCTCTGAATTGGGTGCTGTGCCCGAATAGACCTCCGAGCAGAGCTATACAGTGTGATAGAGAGGGAGGGGGATTAAAAATCGAATCAAGCCAACGAAGGTAAAAGCCAAATTGTGAAAAAGGGTTTCTTTACTTTTTACCGGCCCCCTAAAAATTCCAATGGTTGCGGAGGTTGGAATTAAGGGGGGCGAGGCATGTCCCGCATAGCGATGACGGTTCTTGCGCCAGAAACGATCCTGAGAAAAAAGAAGAAACACTGTAAATTAAGCTGTGGGGAACAAAATTAATTTTGGTAAAGTTTTGCTGAAAGAAAAGGAAGGGACGAAAAAGGGGGTGAGTAATAAAAAAAGATATCGATTACAGATTATTATCTATGCAAATTCGAATTTAAATAAATGTGATTGGCAAATTCAAAAGGGTTGCCAGATCTCCTTAAGCAAATTATCTTCTATTTATCACTGTCTTACCGAAGTGTGCGTGTACTCGTAACCATCGGGATTGACGAGCGGTACCAGGAACACCTCCACATCCTGCAGCACCCGCTGGAAAGCTCTGAGGTTGCTAAGCAGTTCGTAGGCAAAGTAGAGAACCGTCTGCGTGGTGATCCACTCGCGTCCATGTGCCGCTGCTTGTATGTAAGCCACGCGTCGTGGACGTGTTCGCGTGTTCAGCGAAATGGACAGGCCAGCAATGTGGCGTCCTTCGTTGGAGCGACCCAGACTCTCGTAGCGACAGAATTGTGGATAACGTGACGCCAGGCCGGACATGAAGCTGAGAATCTCATGATAACGCGGATAATGCGAGAAGAAGCCACGTGCCTGACGTCGTTTGCGACTGTGCGAACGACCCTCTGACTCGCAGTCACCGGGCTGGCACTCATCGATCAGTTCGTCGTTGTCATCATCTGCATAGGTGCTATTTCCCTCCAGAGCTGCCATCAGTTCCATCAGAGGTTGCGTCTTATAGTCCACTCCCAGCTGCGAGAGACGCGACTCGAACTGTGGTTTCTTCTCGGGACCCACCGTCAGCACGGACATGTTGCGTGTGAGCAGCCAAAAGTCAACATCAGCATCATTGGTCTGCAGATCTACCATATAGCGATACGCGCTGTCATCGCCATGCTGCACAGTGTACTTGGTGTAGCTGAAATGTGAATGAAATTAATAAAGGTTAAGCATCACTTTATCCTTTATAAGTATTAATTTTTAATTCATTAGAGTGCGCTGATCTCTGGCACTGTAAGAGTTAAGGATACGAAATTTGCTATGGAAGCGCCTGTTTATAGAACCAAAATCTTAAATATTTTAAATATAATATATATTGGATAGTAAATATTTAAAAATTAATATATTTGTCAGCTTTACCCGTACTGCAACTACATTTACATACTCTTTTTACAGCCCCACAATAGTTTCCCAGCCTGTTCATCAAAGACCACTTCATATATGTATCTTCAAAAACTTTCCATAAACAAATATTTATTGCCTTTTAAAACTAAAACGAAATAGTTTTAAATGGAATGAGGTTATGTGAAGCAACGTAAAGTAGCTGCAGCTCTAAATCTCTGTTTAATGTGCACTAAATCAACGAATATCTTCAATCTTGAGGCGTAATTTGTAGAGCTGACCAAGTATGTGTTTAGCTGATGATATAGATGTGGTTATGAATAGTTTGGTTGCACAATATTCAGGTTGGTTCACTAATCTTGCAACTCTTCCTCTAATTAATCGCCCCGTTGCAGTACATTTGTCTTGATAGCCCTCTAATAAACCAATCTATAATACGCCCCACTGTTTGGCCATTGGAAATATGATGAATAAATCCAATTAAAATTTCGAAAAACCCCATAGCGATCCGTATGTAATGTCTATGGCTAATTGGACAACAAAATTAATTTGTGGCGCCCGAAATGAGTTGTTGATTCATGAAATTTATGCAGAACGCAGCATGGTTTGTTCTCTCAATGATGTCGTCGCCTGGCCGGGGCCTGACCAATTGGCCAACTGGCGTTTTGCCACCTCGCTTGAGTTTTGTGGCCAATTTATCATTTCTTGAAATTCCACAGCGAGATGAAGCAACAAGCTGCTGTTCAGAGGGGGCTACAAATAGATATGAGATATAGAAGATCTATCTATGCATATTCATCATGTGCAGGCGGTGAAGGTGGTCACAGTCTTTGTGGAGGGGCAGGGGGACAGGAGGAAGTGGCTAGCAAAACAGAAGAAGAAAAGACAAAGAGACGAGGCTGCAGCTAATCACGTGCGGCATACAATGATAAATAATTAAATTAAACACCCGCCAGCTAAGCCAAAAAAGAGAAGCACAAAACAAAAACAAAAAAACCGAAAAACAAAATACAAAATACAAAAATACCAAAAGAGATAATAAAAAACAACAAACACACACACACACTCACACTCAGCAAGCGGTCTCATGAGGCAGCTAATTTTTCATTTTTACATAAAGAAACTGTTTACATGCGATTAGTTTTGGCTTTTTTGGATTTTGAATTTTCTGTCAGTAATTCTCCAAAATATAATTATAAACAAACGAAGCGCTATTGTTGGCTGCAGCGATTTCGATCTGTCGAGTAACGTAGTATGTGGCCTTCTCCGTATCAATCTGTGCATATAAAGCATCTGTTTTCGACCATTAAAACGTATTGTGTCGCAAGACAACACCTTCTGCAGCCGCACCCCCGCCAAGCCCCCAGTGCAAGCACAAAACAACGGAAGGAAACAAGCAGTTAACGTACTAATTATATATCAAATTATAATCTTAATCTTCTCTCTCTCTCTCTCTCTCTCTCTCTCTCTCTCTCTCTCTCTCTCTATTGTGACCACAGACAGTTTACCGCAGTTGCGCACTTGCATCGCGCATACGCCACGTGTGTCCCTGAGCTGTTCTCGCTTGCCTCCCGCTGCCATTATAAGATCGTGCTCTGTCATCGCAGAATCATCAATGGGAACAAATGCTAAAATTGGCATTTAACGCGGTCCGAAATGGGCATCGCCTATGCGTCGTTTGACAATTTGTCTGACATTGATTCATCTGTATTCTTACCCACGTTTTGTTTGCCCACCTCTACAGCACTGTAAATACTTTATCTATCGTACTAAAAGCAGCAACAAATATTTATCAATCGGGCTTGTAAACATGTCTGGCAACGTTCAAAAACTGATAAAACACAAATAGATTTTACAGTCGAGACTGATATAGAAGCAATAGTATATCATGTCATCACTCATATATCACATAAATATAAAACAATTATTATCGTAGAAAAGACAAATGGAAACTTAAGAAATTTACTGCGATTAGGTAAGGTTGGCATCTGTTGAAAGACTTCATATTACTTAGCATGATGACATAATCTAATTCCTTTCTAAATGGCAGATGAAACATTCTCTTTAACATAAACCGGCAACCTAACCTCAACCAATCAGCATAATCGTCTCGCGTCGATTGAAATTTAAATATAATGCCACATCTAGTTGACTGCCAGGCGAGTTTCAAACATTAACAAACTCATTCATTATTCGATTCCAGTTAGCAATAAATTTCATAGTCTAACTTGAATTCCGATAACTTCGCCGCACTTTCTTCTTGTTGTTCAGCTTGAAGTCTAAGTATGAATAACGACGCCTTGGTCTATTCGTGGAGTCATAAGTTATATATTGCTGCACAGCTCATATCCCTGTTGGCTATACCATATCTGACATTAAAGTGTCAGATCGATAAGTTGTGCACCTTCGACATTATACTGATGTATGTGAGCGTCATTATAGGCGCTTTAAAGTGTCGCGAGCTGGGAAACAATGGATTGGATGCCTAAACGGGTAACTTGAAGCTTTTTGGAAGCTAAAACATGAAGTATATTTTAAAGACCCCGCCCCCTCTCTGTCTCTGTCTTTGCGGAAACCTGTTCCCCAGCTTTGGCCCAACTAAAAGTAATTCCGCCTGATGGATGTGCTCGAGCGAAATGCTAAATCGTAATGCTATTTATTAATATGCATATATCATGTTTATATAGTTTCGGATAATTACCCCTCGTAGCCTGCCAGATTGTTGCCCGCGCCGAGCTGGCTGGAGCATGCCAGGCAAAGCAGAAAACTGCACACGATTTTCAAAAACATCTTCACTCTTGGCAGCTGCTCGTGTTCCTCTTTGTGTTTGTTGCAATTGTTGCTGTTGCTTTTTTCTTGTTAATTATGTATTAAAATATGCACTTGCTTCTCTCTCTCTCTTTATACTTTATCTCTATATCACTCCACAACTAATTTGCACGTTGCACTTGAAAACCTTATGCAATAAACTCAAACTCAAACTGAACACTCAGCTGAGAAGGCGAAGACGAAGTCGTAGACAGCGCGATGAAGATTCGTGTGCTTCATCTCCGTTCCGGGCGAAGACTGTCGAGCTGTGCGCACCGCGGCCGAGAAAGAAGACGTTGCCAAAGCCCACAAAAACCCGAAATCGTTTCGAAAAAAAAGTGAGTGTCAAGGTCAGGTCCGATCTCGGTAGTTCGGTGGTCCAGTCCCCGTCCAGTTGAGAGGCTTGCAAGCGATTTGGGGGCGATTGTAAACGCGTCACGAGATAAATGCGGAAAGCAGAGGCACGCGTCGATTCTTTATAAGATCTATGCTCGTATATATAGCAGTATAATTTGTTCGATTTTGTTCTTGGCAATTAATTTGCTTTTGCATAATTTATGCCAGCCAAGAAGACCTTTTATAATGAGTTTCTTTTCCTTTTCTTTTTTTTTTTTTGTTTTTTGATTTTTGTGGAGTTCTTTGAAACTTGTTTGGATAATTTGATCACTTTGTTATCGACACTCGAATTGTCTGCGGTTTTTTTTTGGGTCTACTTTGGGGGCTTTGCATCCGCGTGTCGCGGGTCTTAACGCGATTCTGAAGCCGTTACTTGTTTATTTACTGGTTTTTATAGTGGAACTTTGAGCCAACTTTGCGCATTGTCTAACCAATGTCACGGCCTGACGTGAAATGATCGAGAGAGAGAGAGCAAGACAATGCTATGGCAAATTTTCAGATTCCTGTTCTACTGAAATAGATTTGAAAGTAAAAACGCCCCCCCCCGCTCAACCAAAAACGAGCATGAGATGCGCTGCGGGCAGTGAACTATCGCAAACAGTATTGTGACAAGGTCAAGCCAGGCGGAAGCAATAGAGTGAGTCTTCACTTCATCACACTGAAGATCCATTACAGTTAGCTGAAGAAGTGCCCCCTTGAAGACCCCTGCGGGTCGAGAGTTCATTAAAACCTCAAGTGGACGCGCTGTAAACAGCTCCACACATCATGGCTAACAGAAGCCGATCAACGCATCGAATCGAAGCGATCATAATCGACCGTTGCTCGAGATCTTTTCACGATCATCACATGTGAGGTTCGAATATTGTTCATAATTATATGATAGTCTGCGTGAGCTTGGACTTTTGTGTGTAATTATGACACTTGATGCTGTCGCTGCGAGCACTTCCGCTTGACCGGTCGATATTTTCATTTATCTGCGCCACGATCGGCAAATATTAAGATCTATAACTTGTGGCAGCAGCGGTTAGCACTCACACTATAGAAATATCGAAAAAAACAAAACTGCTAACTTTATATTTCCGGTTCCCCAAGAAGCAAATTCAAAATACATTTGCATTTTAAATTCAAGTCGGTTCGTCTAATCGTTTGCTAGCTTGAGTTAGATATCTTAGCTGCCCTAATGCCTAATGCCTAATGCCTCGCGATCTCAGGGCATTCAACTTTTCTTTACGTTCCAAGAAACACTCAGCCTATAAATCAAAAGAACTTACAGAGAGATCGCTCAAGGCATATTTCGAACATACTCCATATACAGATATATATTATATATGTATTTCTGTATGGGTATTTGTCGCGTCTTTGTCACTGGGTTAATTAGCATATGAAAAAGCCCTGCGAGACAAGAGATCAGGCGACCTTAACTATTAAAATATTTTTTAACACTCGCACTACGAATGCAAGTTTGTTTTTAATCAAGAGATCAAAACATTTTGTAAACAGAGAGGGGGAGTTAGAGAGAGAGAGAGAGAGAGAAAGATAGAGAGAGAGAGAGAGAAAGGGAGAGAGAAAGAGAGAGAGAGAGATAGATAAAGAGTTTCAGCTTAAAGATCGATTATATTGTAAGTAATTTTGTAGGTAATTATGGTATAATTCTTCAAATCTCTTTAACAAAAAAACAAAACTTGTATTCTTAATATCTTTATTTTTTCTAATATCACTATTGAGTGATGAAAATAAATTTCCTTGTCTACTCTTCTTGCAGCCCTCGGGAACTTTCAGTTGCAGCATGCAAATCGATTATTGCTCCCAGTGAGCTGAGTGTGGGCCAGTGTTCAGTTTCAGTGGATCCCTCGGAGGCAGCACACGTGGAACCGCAAGAACCATTGGAAAGTCAGCAGAAACGAAGGTGAGTGTGAGAGTAGAATGCCATTAAAAACTATATAAACAATGCGTCACACAGCAATCAATCGATGACGTCGCCACGGCTGTTGTTACTGCTCTTATCAACGCTCAGCCAAGTGGCAACATTCGACTATTACGACTACGAAGACCCATGTCATGAAGAAATCCCAATGCCGAACATAACGCGAATAATCGACGAGAGCTTGCTCAATTGCACGGATCATGGCGAAGTTGTACACTGGATCAACGAGCAGGTGGAGAGGAATACGAATGTGACACGAATCAATCAACAATTGAGTTTGATTCTGCAGGCACTCAATGGCAAGAGAAACCTCTGTGCGGATGAAAACCGCGACCTGGCCAAGCTGCTTGAGGCATTGAACATTCTTCTAGCGGGTAAGGAGGATCCACTGCAGTCATCCAATAATATTGGACAAGATCTCATCAATATAATTGAAAAAACCAAACAAATAGCCGCAAAAGAGCTAACAAGTTGCTGTGAACATCTGAACGAACATGTTAACCAACTAGAAGTCGATCTCACGCAGCAAATTAAACTTAAATTTGAGAACCTCAAACCGAACCAAATGGAAACCGAACTCCGGGCAAAGTACACCGAACTGGAGATGCACATTAAGGGAGATAATCGAACGACTCTCCAAGTTGGAACAGCAGCAAAACAAAATTGAAACTGAACCAATCAAACCTGACGAAACCTGCTGCCAGACGGCAGAAAATAAAATCAATGAGCTGGAAGAACAATTGCGAGAAAGTAACAAGAAAATAGATCATACTATATTAAAGTTGGAAAGAACAATTAAGATACAATTGGAGACAATTATCAAGATTAACGAAACCAAAAACTCTCTCCAAGAATGTCTAAGTAACGCGAAAAATATTTCGCTTATCGAAGAAGTCGTTAAAGAATTGAAGATTCAAATAAATGTACTACAGGATAATGCGGCGAAGAAATGTGCCAATGAAGAAAAATTGCAAATCGAACTCAAGTTCAAGATCGAAAAAGTTCTGGGCTTGTGCACTAAAATTGAAGATTGTCGCAAAGGAAATCGAAAGTAATGCCAACACTATCAATGCCAATATAGAGCTGGTTAAATCTAAAATCACCGAAATCGAAAAACAAATAAACATTTTAAACAAAAATGGTCCTAATAACGATGATGATCTAAAAGATTTGGAAAACAAACTGGAGGAAAAGCTTCAAGAACTTGAAAAATATATATTGGATCGTAAGAAAGCTAGTGCTAAATATCAAATGGATATCGATTTACGAATCGATAAACTGCAATTACTGATATCCACGAATAATGAAGAAGAAATATCCGATATTATGCAGAAACTAAATCGACTTGAGAAACGTTTGGATAAACTAACCAAAGATAAAGACACATCGGCGGATCTTGCAGCACAAATCGAGGATCTTGAGGAACAGCTTAAGCAGGCCAACAAAAAACTAAGGGATAAGAATGCTTTGATCGATGATTGTACGGCAAACTGCAAGAACTTGGATAGGCTAAACGATCTAATCGATAAAATCGAGGACTTTGAGGAGCAATTGAAAAAAAGATCGGAGCTAATAAAGTAACAACAACAACAAAACCAAAAATAACAAAGCCAACAAAAAAGAGAGAAGAATCTGCTATAGGCGGAATCGATTTTATAGAAAAATAAATGTATTTAAAAAGGTTTATAAAAAAAGAAGCAAGAAACGTTTTCTATTCCCATTATTCTCCTTCGGAACTACCTCTTAAATACTCTCCCACTCGGTTAGTTAGGTCAACCAGCCTGCCTGCCTGTCTTATCTGTTCTGCAATCAACATAACTTTATTCCAACTCTACGGAATTGCTTAACGAAGTGGAGAATGTTTTTTTTTTTGGTGGCTAAATTTTCCGATTGTATTTTATATTCTTTTGTTGGGGCAGGCTTTGACGTTCACACACGTAAACCTGCCAATCCTTGTTTATTTTGTTACGGCATAATTGTTGAATTTCGTTAATTTGTAACCAGTTTTATGCTGCCAAACAAATCCCAGAACAACCTCCCCCAACAGACCTGCATGGGATGCCAACTCAAAGAGACAAACGACAAATGACAACTGGGGGGAAAATTTACCCAGCACGTTAGTTTTATTTTTACTTTTTTTGTTATTTGTCGTTCCAAAAACAAAGTTTTAGCCCTTTTATTTTCGCCAACATGCTAATGACATAATGTGCATACTTCAGAAAGGCCCCCTGCCCCGCGCTCCGCTCCGCCCTGTCTCGGAACAGGGAACTGAACTGTCAGACGGGCAAACTGTCTGGGCCTTTGCGTGTCCCCGCCACGTAGCACTAAAAAAAAAAGAAAAACGTTTTAGAAAAAAATTAAAAATAGAGAAAATTAAGTTGATCTATAACTGGGGAATATCTTGTTTACGATAATCTATATTATATAATCCTAAGTTATATGACTTAAATTTATATTTACAAGTAGTTTCATTTGTTTGCCATATCCGAATACTTTCAGGTCTATTACTATTTTCTACTTCAACTCCTAACTAAAACTCCCCATCTAAACCCTACCCAGGGTATACTGACGTATTATGTAGTTATAGCCAGACGTAAATATATAGCAGTCACTGTGTCAGGAAGTTGACTAAAAGACCGTTAAATGAAAATCAACACGAACCTTTTGCTGTATAAATCAACTGGTTGCGTTGTGGGCAATCCACGAGAGCATCCCACCAGGCCCCAAAGTGTGTGTAGCTGTGTGTGTGTAGGAGTGTGTCGGGAATATATCTGCATAGATATATGTGCAAATATAGTATATGTATGCAGAACGAACACATGTCGGCTGCGACTGTTCAGACTTTTGACTTTTGCGTTGACATGACGTTTGTCGGCCAAAAAACTACACTGAGCAACCAAAGTGAGGATGGCTAAGCAGAACTATGTTTAATGTGCAGCTGCTTATTGTGGTACTAGGCAACTGGTTTGTTATTTACCTAGTGGTAGCCCAAGCATGTAGCACAGTGTTCAGTTAAGGATACTTCTCCTTCTAGCATGCTTTAAAGCCAACTTCATGTTCCTTTTTCCGGACGGCACGCCAATGTTGTACGCTTCCTCGCTCTATTTGCCTAGCACGTGCCTGCGCTTTTTGGCCAAGGAACTACACTGCTCTCCTCTGCTCCCCCTTACATAGGTCCTCTGACATTTAGCATATTTACGTTCTGTGGCAGCCAGTTGCAGCCGGAGGGCAGCCAATTCCGCATTACAAGCCGTGCCGTGCCCAACTTATTAAATGTTGTCGCTGTCCCAATTTCACCCAATGCGAGTTCCTCAGTTCCAGTTCCACAGTTCGCGTGGGCTGTGCCACAGATACAAGAACAGGAGCAGGAGCAGGAGCAGTAGCAGTGGCAGAAGCAATCGCTCTTTTTCTCCATAATGCAATGTTGATAAAAACTTCGCTGGGCTCGGGACATGGTTCACACAATGGCAGCCAGTCCCAGAGGGTTCGCACGTCTCTGTCATTGTCGAGCAGCTGCTCCGATTGGAGCCAGTCCAGGTGAGATACAGCTGGCATCAGAGCAGGCAACGAAATCTCAATATAACTGGAACAAATTTCAAATCATTTCAATTCAATTCAAACTCCCTTACTTTTATCGTGTTGTTTTCGCTGCTAGGTATCGAAAATTTCAAGTGTATCTTTTCTATATTATCCCTTTTTCCGTTGTATTATTTAAAATTCTCGTTATGCAATCTACCAAAACGAAACGCACCAAGAAGACCAAATCGCGTGTC
>JAEIFJ010001666.1:0-10116 GCA_018903435.1 Leucophenga varia
AAAAAGCGCGTAAAGTAAAATGTAAGTGGCAGCGCGACTGAAGGAAGGGAGGCACGGGCAAAGGACTCGGTGTGGGCGTGGTTTGCATAATACGCATAATAACAAAGCGGAAAGTGTGCGAAAGCCGTCAAGCAGCATCAGGACAAGTGTGGAGAGCAAAAAAGAGAGAAGCGGCAGGTGGATGGCAAAGAGAAGGAGAAGTCTGAAGCAAAGGGAAAACGAGTCAGTCGCAGGCTGAGCTGAGCTGAGCCGCGTGGAGGCCATTTGCATTGCGACTTGTGCCTGGTTTATGTCTTTGTTTTTGCTTAGTTGAGTGGAATTTATATATATGTACGAGTATATGTACCTACACACATATAGTAAATATGTAGGAAACAGGCTAACTTGTTGATTAGGACCGCAAATGATGTAAACAAAAACAACAACAAAAACAAAATAAAGATAAATTAATGTTGGCCGAAATGAGGCATAAAATGTAACTAGACGAGGATAAAAGAGGAAGAGTATATAGAAATTGTAAAGGAGCAGCTAAAGAGAAGTAGAGAGAATTGAAAGAAAGCACAGAAAAGAAGTTAAGCAATATATTCTATATAAATTCTTTATCTCTAAACGGAAGCACAAATAAGTAGATCAAGCTGAGTGCTTTATAAGCAAATGAATACCCAAAACTGAAAGGAAATTATGCATTTATTGTATGTATATACTATATCAAATGCACTTTCCCCTTTAATTGAATATAGTGCTGCTCTAATGGCGAATCGGATGCAAAAGTTTCATTTCGTGGCAAAACCGGGTCGACTGCTGTTTAAACTGGACACATATTTATGCACTTCGCTGCGTTAAGTATTTTAATGTGCAGTGTAATTATTCTTTGCTTAAATAATGCACGGGGATGCACTTAAAATATCAGCGCAAAAAGTTCACGCACACACAGAGAGACAAACACAAACACACACACAAATACAGGCATACATCCACATGGAGACACACATATAGACACACATATAGACACACATGCAGGCACACACTAAGCACATTTGGCAAGCTTGCGAGTAACATTCGACTCACTCCTACCCTTTCTCCCACTCTCTGTCTCTCTTCCTCTCTCTGTCTCTCTCTTTCACACTCCCTCACCATCCTCCTTCTCATTTTTCACCTCCTCCCTTTCCCTCTTCTTTTCTATCTGCCCGTTCCACCTCTTCTCTCTCGTCACCTTCCCAGCCAGTGCCTGCCTCCGCATACTGCTTTTACCCTACTCCCTCTACTTCCCTCTCTCTCTCTATCTCCCTCTTCTTGCCACTCTTTGTCTCTCTCTCTACTTGCTCCTCTCCCTCGTACGTCTTACACGCGCTTCGCTTATTATGATTTCTCACTTGTTGTCCCTCTTTCTCGTGCCATTTTGCACATTTACATTTTTATGAACATTTCGCAGTTGCACGTTGTTATTGTTGTTGCTCTTTGTTGTTGTTGTTGTTGTCCATGCACCCCGCACTCGTAATACACGTCTTTTATATGCGCATACACTAATATGCAGTGCGTCTGTGTGTGAGAGAGAGGGGAAGGAAGTGAGAGGCAGTGCCAGGGCTGACATTAAAGTATATTAAATTACTTAAGCACAGCGGATGAGAAGCAACAACAGCAACAACAACAGATGCGAACTACTGCTGCAACAACAGTGGCAACAGCAACTACAACAACAACAACAAAAACCACAACAATGGAGACATACGCGCAACTTTTAAAGCATAATTTCTCAAGCATAAATCTTTGTGGCTTTTGCTGGCAAAACAAACAAAAATTAGTTGCACTCGGCGAATGGAAAAAAAGTGCACAGTGGGTGAGGAAGGAGAGAGAAGGGGGAAGGGCGCATAAGCAACGGTAAATTATGCGCCGCAATATGTCAGCGTGTTGCCAGAGTTGCCTTTGCACCCATTGCGTTTGTCACACAGCATGCCGGCCAAGTTGGCAACACTGCCAAGCAAGAGGGAGGGGCGGGAGGTGGTGGCGTGAGTGCAGGCGGGTGCAGGCAGCCACCCACGCTTAATCAGAAATTATTTGAAAATGTCGACGCTCACGACACACGACGCACGCGATTCACGCACAGCAAGGACGGATGCTGCCAGCGTCGCTGCCTGCAATGCTGCTTGCTGCCGCTTATTTAAACTACAACCCCCACACCCCAACTGAAAGCCAAATTCAAGGAAAAGAAACCCAAAAAAAAACCCCCAAAAAGGGCGGCAAGCAACGTTATAGACTGCAAATTTGCTTCTGCTGCTGCAGGTTCTGCTGCTGCTGCCGTTTTACGCAACATTAAGACAGCACCACGACCCTTTAAAGAAAATGAAGTTTATCTGCTCTTTCAATGCCTATAAAACGCAAACCAAAAAACGCAGCTTTCTCAAAATTTTACAGTCAGCTGTTAATCGATAACTGCTGAAGGTTGGCAAATACAAAAAGTCACGGACTTATCAAACGACCCTCGTATTTATATACTTTTTTTTTTTTATTTTAAATTTTATTTTTATAGCATTCATTTAGCACATTTTTATTACCCGACTTTATGATTTTCATAAGACTATAAGTTCGAATTATATCAATTATTTTCTCCTAACAATATAGAGAACTCTGTGCTGACTCTGTTACTAAGCTACCCGCTTAGATTTTCCACTAAGTAAAATGGAGCTCCCCAGTCGCGTATTAGTTTTTCCGGGCGGAGCTTTTAAAGGCATTGTCGGCACAGCGTGTCGCGTCTTGCGGGGCGGTTGCACGTCTTGGGCGCGTCGGTTACGGCCGCCCCTTTGCATATAACTCATGTTAACCGAAAACCGTGCAGTGTCTTTTCCGCTGTTGTTGCCCTCCCTCCTCAACTTTTTTTCCTCCCTCAGCAGCGCGTCCTGGCATGCATGCCATTGCCAGTTCAACTAAACCATTAAAAATTATTCCCAATATGGTATAATACAAAATTGCTAAAAAATAATATTTCTTTAAAACAAAGGTTTATTTTTACTAAATTGATGGTATATTATATAGTATTCATATATTTTTTTTTTTATTTAGTTTAAAATATATGTTGTTTATATAGCAGCAAAATATTTCCTTAATTTCCATTCATAATTTTTTACAAAACTTAATAAAATTATAAAAATATCAATGATTCATCTTGTAAATATGTACACCGTGCTGACTCAGTAACCAAGCTCCCGCTCTGTTTCCTGGGTAAATGGAGCCCACAGTCGCGTATTGTTTTCGGGCGGAAAGGTTGTCGGCGCACGTGCGTCTTGGGGGTTGGACTTTGGGGCGTCGGTTGCCCGACCTACCGAAACCGTGCGTGTTTTTCCGCTTGTGCCCCCCCCTCCCCGGCGCGTGGCCATTCGCCGTGTTCCCGTCCTGCTGCTGTTGCAACAAACAAAAAAACTTTTCGCGCACAATCAGTTGCATTTCAACATTGCGTCGCATTGTTGCCTTTTGCTTATAATTTACTTTTGCTTGTGTGCTTGCTTGCTACAACTCAACCCCGTACACCCCTTGCCATCAGTGTGCCTGCCTGGCTTGCTTTGTATTTGCACAAACGAAGCACAAGATGAAGACGCCGACAGAGACGAAGAACGAGAACGACAATGGCACCCGGCATTAACTATAATAATTTCTTTGCGAAAACTTGAAGCCAGAACATGTCGGGGAGTTCCTGTCGTTGTTAATCAGCCGCCAGCTGCTGGTAAACAAAATACACTGAATGGAATCCCTGAATCCTGTTGTTGTCAGCTTTCTCGCTCACACTCTCTTTCTTTCTCTTTTTTGCTCCAACTATGAAGTGAAGGGGAAGAAATGCAACTCATGTCAGAAATAGAAAGCAGCTTTTGTTGGTCTGCATTCGAAAACTTCTCAGGCAAGGCGCAGTGAGTATCCCTATATATTTATGTATCTAAAAAACTAACTAAAGAGGTACTCTATATTGTATTTTAAGATCAAAACCTACATTGTCAATTGATCTTGTAATATTTAATTCAGAAAGAGAATGTTCACATACTGTATATTCAAATCTTTAGAAGGTTCTTTTAGTGCATCGAATGTATGTAAAGGTAAGAGAATAACAATAAAGGTTTATGCATTAAGATTCTAATTGACAGATTATCAACTTACTATCTACTGTTTTCCTTATCAATATTGTTCCAATCTATTTCTACTTTTCTAAAATATTATTCTAACTCAGTGAGGGATTTTAGCTGCAACTTGACCAATAAAATCATTTCAATAAATTCAATAACTGCAAACTCAATCAAAGTACACTTATTCCATTGCTCTTGCTCTGTGTGTCTCTTCCTTTCTCCTCTCTCTCGCTCTTTCTCTCTATATATCTCTCTTTCTTTCTCCCTATTTCTCCATTCTCCATCAATAATAGAGTTAGTCAAAAACTTTCTTTGCTCTAAAGTTAACTCATCAAATTGAATATTTAATCTTGGAGAACTTTCTGGCTATTTTTGCTAGTTTTTATCGCATGCAGCAATCGATTACAGAGCCCCGGGGGAGGGAGCGGTGTGAGGTGTAGAGTTGTGTCGGGTGGAAATTGGGTTGATTCTTACTTATTTTGTGCTGAGCTGGCAGCTGCCTATCAACGCCTTTGGCGCACAGAACTCAATTAAGCTCGAGTACTCGGACATACTCATTTCTGATTCTGCAACTGATTCATTCGTTCACTCAGCCACTCACTCACACACTCTCGCACTCACTCACTCACTCATGCACTCTGAGGCTGTGGCAGTCTAAAATCGATTAGGATGCCCATTTTTATGAGCTGGCCGAGGCACAAACTGAGCCGCAGCAAATGAAATTGCTTACAAGCCAGAAATTTTAACTAAGTCATAAATAGTATGTGGAAAAGTTTATCTTCCTCTCTGAACCCCTTTCCCCCCACTCTTAACCAACTGCAACGTGAGCGCTTTTTGCCAGTTTTGCCCCAGCCACGCCCTCTTTGCTACCCCCCAGCACGCAGTTAAAATAATTGATAACAGATTATGTTTTACAATCTAAGCAAGGAGATATGAGATATGCTCGTAATTTTAATGGCCACATGTAGCGGGCCACACGTAGACTTACCAAGAAGAAGAAGACCATGAAGGAGCTAGAGAACAGGCAGTAAAGGGGAACAGGAGAAGCAGCCAGAGCAGCAGCAGCAGCTAGGCACGAGCTGTCCGACTGAGATTTCCCCAAAACGTTGGAAAACTTAATTATTTCGTGCTGGCTGCTGGCTTGGCCATTTTTGGGCACACACGCACAGAGGCGTAGGTAGGGAAGGGGGTTTTAATAATTAGTATAAGGGTAATATGATAACATGAGGCATTATATTATCTGTTAGCTTACTAAATTACTAAATAAAACTAAAAGATGTTCAAAAAATCATCTTAAGTTTGTTTTATGTTGAGCTTAGTCAATATAAATCTCTTTCATAGTGTATCAAGATTAGAGCGACTTTACGTTAGTTATAATTCAAGTAATGAAGAGTGTTGCGTTTAACTAATAAAATATATATCCCATATATAGATTTTAAATGAATTAAACTCCTGTCGTTATGGAGAACGAACTTTTATATTCAATAAAATATATTGATAAGGTTTATAACATATATTATAAATTTATATATTAATTAATTATATTAAATTGTGACCATTATAATTAAAGATAAATATATCTATGTCTATTAAGCTTCAGCTTGAAGCAAGGATATATTTATATTATAACATATACTTTATGAACAAAAGAATCATAAGAAGTATTTTAACCTATCATTAAAAATTTAAAATATTCAATCCCCCCCTCTTAACACATATTCCGCCTGTGGCACTGCCCTCAACACACACACACACACAAACACACGGAAGCCGAGACTGAAAAGTTATTTATTTTATGGTCAAAAGTAACTTTCGGCCGTTCGCAGTTTGGTGGCTGCAGAATTTACTGGAGCATGCCGCATAAATCATAAACTATGTAAACGTGGCTCGGCGTGCTGTTCCCTTCTATTGTACAATGCCCATACTTGGTATATGGGTAAGCTACTAGAGTATTATGTAGTACGTATTCATATGAATTCCCAACCTCTTTTCATTTGAAAGTATTATTTTTCCTAGTCACCTTCGATCAACGTCTTCTCTTCCATGGCACGCTCTTCACTGGGATTGAGAACCGTGACGCCTACCTTGGAGCCCTTGGCTGAACGTCCCGACATACTTGATCCAATCGAACGATTAGTGCGGATGGAAGTAATTGAAGCATCCTTCTCTGGCTTTTCCGGCCCCTCAGCCTCCATTTCAGCCAGCACAGAATCACGATAATATTCTTTCTCGTCGATTTTTCGATTATAAAATCCGGTGGGATTTTCTGGATCGTAGACTAAATCGGGTCGTATATCGCTATCGGTAACCAGGACACGTGCACCCGGTATGGGCAGGAATTTGAAGAGACGCTTGCGAAGCTTGGGCTGATATGTGACCTTCATGTGCTCCGGCACATGATGCAGCCTGGAGATCATGCGCGATTCACGCAAATCCATGGGATGATCAACGAGACGACGATCTTCGGGCAAAGTCATCTTGAGCTCTTCCAGTTGCGACTGTGTCAGCATGATGACACGTGGACCATCTGTCCAGCGTTCCTGGCCACTATTGAAGGCGATCTTCTTGTTGTTGCGCAACTGTTTGCGAACCACACGCTTGGCAATGGAGTTATAGACGATTTTCGGCACATATGGCGGCACGGGAAAATCTCGTGTGGAGATCGGCCAACGCACCGGATTGACAAGCATATTTGAGATACTTTGCATCGGCGAACATCTTCAACTGCTTGGCATCGTCTGTCTTCTTGCTCTTGATCAGCTTCTTGTACTGCGTCTTGGGCAAATCATGTTTGCCCATCACAAAGATGTGCTTGTGCCCATTGCCGACCACATGTTGCCAGTCCGGCTCACAGTACTTACTCGATTTGATCGGCTTGTAGGGTAGTCGACGGAACTTGAAGCGCTTCTGCTTATCGATCATGACACTCAGGCGAGGCATTATCTTGCGACCACGTGCGCAGGGGCACATATTCGGAAAGCGTACGTCATAGCGACCTGGACCTGGTTCGAAGCTAATGTTGCGTCTTATGCGCACATCTCGTTTGGTCGGCACACTCGAATTGCGCAGAAATAGATGCGGATTGGGAGTTGGAGTCGTTGTAACTGGATGCATATCATGATTGATCTGATGCAAAGCGTAATACGTATCAACGGGTCCGGGATCCAGTGGATCACGCCAACAGCCGTTCAAATCCGTGACCATATTTCGCGTACACGGTCGATGTTCACGGGCATCTGAAGGGAGAGTTTAATCATTGGAAAATAGAAGGGAAGTTAACGCCACTTACTTGTCAGAAAGATGCCCTTCTGCTTGTTCTCCGGCCTGAAAAGTCGATCGATTTCCGATGGCGTATCATAGAATTGAAAAGGCGGGGGCTTTATCGAGACGCGACTCTTGTTCGTATGCATTTTGGCAAAGACGGCACCTTGCGAACCCTTCAGCCTCTGATACGGTACGGGTAGCACACCATAACGATTGGGTGCCTGTTGATAGCCACGCCATGTGGTCATGGATCGATCGCAGTGCAGTGGGCGTGGCTGCGGATATGCATGGGGAGGCGTCTTATCAAAGCCAGCAACATGACGATATTGACGATACGTGGCAGCGCTAAATTCCTCGCAGCGATTCTCTAAGGAAAAAGTAAGCAAAAATTAACAATCAATTTGGCTTGGTAACTGCTCACAAGTACAAACCACTGTGGCAACGCTGACTGTAGTGTGATCCTGCTAATTTGAACTGTTTGTGCAAGCTATCCACGTGATCCTCACGAAGACGATTGCCTGAAGAAAAAGGAATCAGGCTCAGTTTAGTAAGTATAAGCAACGTCTAACGGAAGCTTACGCGACACCATGAAGAGGGGCAAACTCATGCGAGTTGCCACAAAATTTTGGCGCTCATCCGCGCTGGTTTTATGCTCTTGTTCCTTAGTCATGTTTCTTTTAACAAGATAATTCTCTAAATATATTTTTCTATAGTAGCTTTAAATTTCAAAACTTTGCAAAATATTTACTGTGTTGATATTTGATGAGATTTATAAAATATACTGATTGAAAAGGAAACAGACGCATTGCCTACATTGCTTACACTTGCACTTAAAAACTACTGCGATTGATACTAATTTTCAATTAAAGTAATTAAGGTATTACGCAGCCATATATCATAAGTTTACCGACTGTTATACACAGTCCACCCAACTAAGTTATGTGTTATAAATGTATCTATGTAAAAAATATTTTTTATTGCATACTTACAGGCCTTGGTTATCAGTAGCTGCATTAAAATTGTTTCTTAAATAACTCGCTAGTCAATTGTGCATTCGCAACCAAATTTTTAGAAATCATTTGTAGCTTGATCTCAATAAATATGAATCTGCTCACGTCATCTACAATTGAGTGAAGTAAAGTCAAGTGTAAAGTCTAATATTTATACTGCCTTTCAACTTGAATAAAATAACTAAAAACCGCAATAAGAAAATAAAGTAAATAAGTAGAAATACAATATTGGGCAAGACGAGTGAGAGATATTAAATTCGCAATTTAAATGTTGTTCATTACGCACAGTATCATTTTCCGCAGCGCACGCTTAATGCGTAATAACAAATGTAAACCCTCTCAATCGATGCGCTTCAACATATTGTATTCATTTCTTTTTTTTTCTCAACCATTGATTGACTGACTCTTAACAGTGTTCCGTACGGTTTCTCCTGTGTTGTGCCAGTCTCAATCCCAGTTCCAGTCCCAGTCTCCTGTCTGCTGTCCCCAATTCATGGTCGGACTGTCCTCACTGCCCGGTGGTGCTGTCGTTGCTTCAGTCTGCCTTTTTGGCTGATTGCCTGCACTGCTGGTGCATTTAATCGAATTAATTAATGGCACATTTCACATTCATCATTTGCCCGGCTGCATATTTTTCATTTCGTTCTTATCCCGCTTTGTATTTGTATTAACCTATCCAACGCCAACGCCTCCCACAACGGCAACGGGATCCTATACTGATTGCAATTGCATTGCGTGGAGTTGCGTGTTTTTCGCCGCGAGACTTTCCTTTATTTACGTTTCACATTTTCCTCATTCAATTTTTTTTTTTTTTTTACCACGAATCAACGAACTGCAAAATTCAATTGAAAACCGTTGAATGCAAGTTAATCAGTGCGCTTGGCTACGCTAATTATGCGGCCAATGAAAGTCTCTCTAGTACGCACACAAGCACACATATTTACACTGATAATTGTATCTATATAAATAGTATATGGTGTGGTCCATGTGAGTTTGTCTGCTGTGTGTGTGGGCAACCAAATTATTGTTGTCTAATCAGTTGCGCCAGAGTTGACTTTTGTGTGGCGGCAATTATGCCTTGTGCACCTAAATGATTCATTACTCGCTCGATTTGGCGAGTGTGCGGCCCGGTTGTATTCCAATTAAGATATTGTCTATTTATTTACAACAAAGAAAAGTTACCTTTAATGTGCCGAAGGTTTTATGCTCTTATAGCTTTAGTTTTTACATATTATATCAATGCTTTCATTTTAGAGTCATATTATAGACATTTTATAGACATGTTATAGACAGCAATGCTACAGTCTTAACAACGCGATACAAACATGTTAAAGTAATGTTATAGACATGTTACATTCATGTTATAGACATAATAAAGCCATGTCACAGGTATGTAGGTATATTCTAATTAAAGGAACAAAGCACATGCAAACTTTTATATTATCATATCTTACCTCGTTCTCCTGTGTTCCAAATAGAGATAAAATATTATATAACTATAATCTTACTATATTAGAATACAATGTTATTTATTGTGTGCATTTATTAGGATTTTCCAAAGTTGGGAAAATTTTCAACAAGTTCCGTATAGTCATCACGTTGCTCAACACCCGCAGGGCAATCAGCACGCAGAACACAAGCCGGTATACTATTATCTATGATATATCCTCTCCTTGCATATACAGGGTGCACCACATTCGCGGGTACATATTAAATTTTTGGACTTGCAAGTCTCG
>JAEIFJ010001667.1:0-12022 GCA_018903435.1 Leucophenga varia
ATGGTGGTGGTGGTCTCTCTACTGCGTCAAAGTCGATCTTTGTTGACGTGTATATTAACATGCATTTATAAAATAGATACTTAAGTCTGTACATACTTATAAGTAGTATGTTTTTTGTTTAATCATATAAACTTTTTTGATTTTGCTCTAACTTTAACCATTTATATATATATGTATATAGATAGGTATATTTCATAATATGCTTTTCCATTGTACATACATATGTAGGAATCTACAAATGGATGTATGTATATTTTTAAAGACTTACATATACTGCTAGTATATGGCAAAATCTATGTATGTAGCCAAATCAAGAAACTAGCTTCCATCAGACAATGTAGGTACAATTTATAAATAATATTTAAAAAACTACAAATTCAATCAAATATAATCAAAACTTTAATAAAATAATATAGAAACAAACAAATATTCGAACAAATAAAAAAATCCAAATTATTCATATGTATGGAGTTGCACTGAGTATGGATATGAATTTTGACCAAGAAATTCGCTTTAATATTAATATATTTAATATTTCTACTTTATTTAGTAAATTAATTATTGTAATTGCTCTATTAAGCCGCGAAACCAAAGGTTTTTTAATTTTTCGTATCGATAATTGTCATTTCAATAGCAAAGTGTAAATATACACAGTGAGACCAAATTTATGCAAAAAATGAACGATGCTTTTTTATAAACCTGGTCCCACCGGTAATTTCAGCTAAAACCACGATGCTTAGTGGCTGAAACTTTTTATAGAAATTCGGGGCTGTATCTCCTAAGCTAGGCGGAAAAAAGAAAAACTGTGACTTAACTTATTACGTAAGAGAGATCCATAAGAACGGACTTGGCACCTTTGAAAGTACAATCTCGCCATAAAATTTTAATGGCAACTCTAAATAATCAAATAGACAAAATGTATCGATATTGGGATGCAAATCATCGATAACAAAGGAACTACAATCGTTACACGTCAATTTTACAGACAAATTTTGAGTGAAAATCTCTTTTTATTCTGAGAGGTGTTCATAAATACTTAAGCTTTGCTAAGAACAAAGGAAAAATGGGCCTGACGATATCCAGCTTATTAACACGTTTATTTGGCAAAAAACAAATGCGCATTTTAATGGGTACGTTTCGTCGAAAAGTTATAAGCCGTGGTGTAGCGCTCGCAGCGAAAATACGGAATGACAAGTCTACTTGCCTTTTAATTCGCATAGCCACGCAGCTGTGGCTCACACATTTAAGTGTTTTACTTAACGTTTTAAATGCAATAAAAGATATTAAATTAACATAACTCTTGTTCGTGCAGTTGGCTTAGACGCTGCCGGAAAGACCACCATATTGTACAAACTGAAACTAGGAGAAATTGTGACGACAATTCCTACCATTGGTTTTAATGTGGAGACTGTGGAATATAAAAACATATGTTTTACCGTTTGGGATGTTGGTGGCCAGGACAAGATTCGGCCACTGTGGCGTCATTATTTCCAGAATACACAAGGTCTTATATTTGTAGTCGATTCGAATGATCGTGATCGCATTACCGAGGCTGAAAAGGAGCTTCAAAATATGGTAGTATCTGTATCTTACTTATCATATAAAGTGTCCTAAAATCTTGCCTTTGTGTTGAAACAGCTTCAAGAAGATGAGTTAAGAGACGCAGTCCTTTTAGTATTCGCCAACAAACAGGACCTTCCCAATGCAATGAGTGCTGCCGAGTTGACTGACAAATTGCATCTGAATCAGCTAAGGAATCGTCATGTAAGTGTTGAAATTTATGTATAAAATGTGTGTATAATCCACTTATTTTTTAGTGGTTCATTCAATCGACATGTGCAACTCAGGGCCATGGATTATATGAAGGACTCGATTGGCTCTCAGCTGAATTGGCCAAAAAATGATGATCACAACTTAAGCAAACTGCAATATTTTCCAAACCGAAAGCTAGAAATGTGTTTTTTCATACAATTAAAAACAATTTCTATTGATTAGATTCTAAATAAACATATATATATGTGTATAAGTATTGAGAGTAACGAAGCCCTTTTCTTTTTTTTTTTTTTGAATACATTAAGAGAAAATTTGGTAAAGTTTAAATATGTGCCCTCATCACCGATTATCTTCAAATTTTTTTTTTGCAAGTAGGGCTATATTAATGATGAATTTAGGTGAAAGAATTATGTCTCGGAGGCCAATATATACCTATGTATATTAGGCTATACATACATACATATATTATTTGATATATCCGCTATCAGTAATGCGAAGTCTCTCAGTCTCTAAATTTTTAAGCTATCTTAATAAAACTTGATATTCATGAACGCTGTCAATAAGTGGAATAGCTGTCATACAACCTTTCGGACGATTTTTTTACTTTTCAAGATATTGTAATCGGATTACATATATTTTTTATATAAACAAAATACATATAATATTTCATACAAATTGCAAAATGACATATCTACTGTCATAGGAATAATATGCCGAAATGAATCAATTTATATATGGAGCTCTAATTATTTTCAAATTATATCAACTTATCAGTGCTAAGAAAAGTTACACGATAACCGACACATGCATTTTTCATTGCATTTAAGTCACTTAAGTCGGTTTCAGTACATTTTGTCCGAGAAATTATGGCGTTTTTTTTCGGCGAGTTAATGTCGTTTCTAAGCGTCATAAGATCGCGCGAATAATGTCGCGTATTGTTCAAAAATTACTTCGAGCGATCTTATAACGCTTAAGAACGACACAAGTTCGCCAAGATAAAAACGACATTATTATTGAATTTTGAAAATAATTAATTTTACATGTATTTTGTTGTTGGCTAATTCTGAGTAAAAAGTCACAACGATGCGCACTGTGTCCCACAAGCGATTTATTTCAAACGAAATGTTATTTATACACAATAATATATTATTTTATGAGTTGCATATTGGGTGAGAATTTTGGAGCATGCAACGAGAACTCGTTGGTCGGCAGACTGGCGTTAACGAAGATGTTTAATAGGTCAATATTCTTTTAGATTATGTGATATGTGGGGCAAAGAAAGTTTTTTTGAGTTGGGGAATAGAGCGCCTCAGGCAAAAAGTTTGAAAAAATAAAATCGCGCGCGCGTTTTTATTTTTTTTAAAAATTTTTGCCTGCAGCGCACTATTTCTCAACACTTTAAATTTTCTAACTTGCTCACTTTTCATTTTAAATGAATCGGTTTGTAGGACACTGTACCGTCACAAAATGTTGCAGGCAGACTGGCCCACAAAAAGGCAACAACAAAATACATGTAAAATAAATTATTTTCAAAATTCAATTTAAAAAAAACTATATTCGACCGCCAAATAATTCTTTCACCTAAATTCATAATAAATATAGCCCTATCCGTAAAAAAATTTAAATTTTATTATTTTTTTTAATAATAATTGGAAATGTAGACAACTATTTAACCTTTACAGCCCGATCTTATGGCGCTTAAGGGCGACATAAGTACAAAAGTTTGCCGGCGGCGGAATAATGTCGTTTTTATCTTGGCGAACTTATGGCGTCCTTAAGCGTCATTAGATCGCGCGACATTATGACGTTCTGGCGCGACGGAATTTGGGGGCCCGACTTATGTCGTTACTCCTTTAATTATTCATCATTATCTTCAACTGGTATTGGACCGATCGGAGAAAATAAGAAGCTGAAGCCTTCCTTTTAACAACTTATGATAATAACAAGGCCTGATCGATCTCTCTTGTTCGAAACGTAATAGAATGGTCAACACGATTCAGATTTTATTTATAATTAACAAAATTTAATTACGTATACAATATATTGTACAATCAAAAACAAGTAAAAAACTAGAAACAACTAATATAAATGTACAAAGCGTATGTTGTTCATCATCAACACAAAACAATAATAATTATATAATACGTAACAGTTGCAAATGATAAAACGTAAAACGATCTGGTCAAATATGGACGACTACTAAAAGTGTATCTAAAATCAAATAAAAAGGTGTGCGCTTTTATCAATTTTCATTAATTTGTTTGTATAAAATAAGTACAATATTAGTAAAACTGGAATGCATCAGTTTCGGGAATAACACCTACTCACGCGCACACACACACATTTGCACATGGTGAGCAAAAACATTTAGCAATCTGTAAATTGTGACATCTGTCTGTTAATACTTATGCTCATACACATCATTCAAGCGATTATACGTAGTTATTGAATTCATTTCATTAATTTCAATATTCTTGCTCTTCGTCTTTGAACTTGTGGTACGTTTTCCTTTTTCTACGTTGCTTTTCTCCTTGGTTATTGGTCTTAAGAGAATCCTCAGAGATGATCAATATCCAATGCATCTGCCGACACATACATGGTCTCGGTGTGTACCGACTCGTCCACGAGCGATGATATAGAATCATTTAGCATGGCCCCCGACAAGTCCACTGAATTTTGATGATCATCATCCAACACAACTCCTCCCACGCTCCCATGACATCGTTGTGATGAGCAAAGCAGTGGATCACTGAGCATACTAAATGCGTTGTGTTCACTTTCTCTGTGGGGATGATGGTGGGCCTGATTATGCTGCTGTCGTTGATTTTGTTGATTATGTTGATCATGATGCAATTGCCTGCTTGAGTTGTTTTCGACACTTTCCAGCTCGTCGTTTCCATAAATCACAGATGCATCCGATCGAGGCGAATGTGGTGCAGAGGACAACAGGTGGCTGCTGTGCGAGGAGAGCATTGGATCACCACCCTGCACTGGATGCTTACAATCCTCCATTAGCTCATCAATTTGATTTAGGGCCATACCTGACAGCTGCACAAAAAGCATAATTTAGTCTTAAACGTTAAAATCCCAACAGGTAATATAACAATTCATAGAAGATTTCTGCATAAGTGCAAAAGTAATGTACACACAATGAGTATGAGAGTATGTTGTGTTGTGCCTTGTGAATTAATGCATTCATTTGATTATAGTATTTTGCTGAGTCACAGTTTTTGTTATGATAAAACTAATATGTATTATTTTCAAATTCAAAAAAAATCAGTACATGGTTTTAAAAGGCCCGGAATTGTTCGATATGCGATGTCATTTAAGAAACACCAGGACTCATATCGATAGTCTTATCTATTATAAGTTGAAATACAAAATATCATAACATTTTGTTTATTTGTTTGAGTAAACGTACTTTCGCTTTCCTGAGTAAATAGGGCAACCGGAATATCGTGTTCTTATAAAACATAGCTTTATTTTTGCTCTCATGAAGTTAAACATTACATAGTAATAGTAATTAGTGTAATCATTCATTTTATTGGTGTACTCATCTAAAAAATAACTCATTGAAAAATCACATAGTGAGTCATGAGTAAAATTAAAAAATTGAGAAAAGTATGAAAAGTATTGTTTCCCTGATATGAATACATTCATGCAGAACTATAATGAAAATATATACCTTGCCCTCGACAACCCCATCCATTAGTGTAACTGACGTCGGTTCATTCGTCTTGTTCATCATCGTACTCGAGGCAGAGACAGATGCAGATGACTTAAGGCTGGAACCCTTTAGGTAAGAGCTGCTACAGGCTGTGGTGGGTGCTGATACGGATGTAAGATTGTAGTCGGATAGTGGAATGCCATGTGATTTCGCCTGAATTTCCAGTTCCTTCAAGTAGTAACTGTCGTAATGTATAATTGAAAAAACCGATCTACCCTACTTACCCGTATACGTGAAATGAGTTTGCGGTTCTGCATCTCCATTTGACGTTGACGGCTCTCGTTTTGTCGCAGCCGCGATACCTCATGCTTCAGGCACTTTATATAATCGACGGAAGACTTCAATATCGTGCCTTTATTGGGGCGAATATCCCGAACAACCTCGTAAAAGCTTCGCTACCTTTAGGAAGCAACGTTCCGAGCTCCTTAATTCTATCATTTATATTAAAACGACGCCGTCGCTCGACTATGAACAGAACCCCCAATCAAAGTTCAAATGAGTATTAAAGTCAAATTTAAGTTCGAGATAAAATAAAATTTCAAACCAGCTACCGACAGGGTGGAAGGGTATTCTAACTTTGTACGTACTGAAAATGTATGTAACAGGTAGAAGGAGACGTGGCAGTTCCCATAAAGTTTTTTAAATTTTTAATCTGCATCAATAGCTGAATCTAAGGTATATAGCCATGATCGTCTTTTTGTCTGTCCGTACAAAAAACCTAAACCTCAGAGACTATAAGATCTAAAACTAAAACTTGTTAATACTTCACAGTCTAAACAACTATGCGACGGGCGTGACATCCAGAATTTGAAATAAAAATAATCTGCGCTCAGTTCACAGAAAATATTCATGGTACAAGCTGAGGTCTAGGTGTTCAAACAGACGTGTTGAAGAACAGGCCCAGGGGATAAATGCCTAATGGGGTATTCTATGCCTTTTTATTGCTTGTTACATACAAAGTTAGTGTACCCTTTTTTTTTTACCATTTTCATTGGTTTATAAAAGTGATTAATAAATAAATAATAAATAATCAATTTAAAATTATCGTTGACTTTCTTTTAAATACAACTTACTCATATTGTGATTATCCTTCTTCTGTCGATCCTTAGCTAACGCATTTATTTCTGCGTCTGTCAAATTTTGCGGTTCCTGCTTAATTGACAGTTCTGAGTTGAAGTTTTTATCAAAATTAAATGAATCATTTTGCAAAATATCGTCAAAGAGATCTTCCGCCTGGAAACATACAATAGTTAAGAACATTTGGACTAAACAGATTCGCATTCATGGAAAGAAAAAACTGGTCAGAGCCACTAATGAAAGCTACACTCGAGCGAGCCCGATAGTAGTATAGCCTTCACTCAAATTTGAAGAACCACATGAATTTTCATGAAATCGAAGAGAGCAGAAGGTAAAAATAATTATAATTGAAAATATGAAAAAGAGGAAGAGAAAAAGGAGATACACATAAGTTATACAACGGACAGCAGGTAATATAAATACCACTCCTCCTCCTCCTCTTTATATGGTATATATTATTATAATATCTTATTAATATTTGATAAGACTACTTACATCACTGTCAAATGAAGGGAGCTGAAAAAAAAATTTCCATTAACATCGAAATATTTAAAATATTCAGGTACATAAATATGCATAACTGATGTGATGTGTGCTCGTAAGGGGCCCAGTTTACTGTTTTATTGACTAATTTATTAATTTATTATATTATTATTATTATACCTACTTTCCGATATAAAAGCGGCGTATCCTTCAAATTCAATTCAATGATCGGACAATAAACGCAGAAGCTATTCGAGGAATATGAGCATAACACCAAGTGCTTGTGTCGGGTGACTAGAAAGGCAAGCGAGCGCAGGGCCCGAGCGTAATCTGTTCAGGATAATTTTACATCATGCACATGTTTGGACATACGTGTATGTACTCGTATATATGAAACCGGAACATTTTTGAAGCATTAAGGTAAAATATCGCGCGCGTGATGTTATTTTTTCAAAGATGTTTCCATGCGGCGCTCTTAATCTCTTCTATACAAAAATACTTTTAAGTGCGCACACGAGGTGTTTTTTAGTCTTTTTGTGGAGAATATAAGCATTTTCACCAATCTGCCGATCAACGAGTCTGCGTTATTGGCGCCGAATTTGGAAATTTTGAAACTTTGACGTTTAACTTGGAATAAGCCAACAACAAAATATATCCAATTTATTAAATTTAAAAAATAAAATTAAAAAAAAAACTAGAAGCTCTAAGATATAATTCTTATATCTAAGTTCTTTATGAATAAAGCCTTATCTGTAATAAAATAAAAAAAAAAAAAGACTTCTAAAAGAGTTTTTTCATATTGATATATGAATATGGTGATATGAAAAGGATACACAGTGTTGGAAAAAATAATAGAAATAGGACTTGAACTTGGACAAAAAGCTAAGTTGCTCATTATGTACAAGCACTATATGCATAAAATTGACATCACATAGAACGTTGATAGTCGTACTTTAATATGCGACCCGTTTTGGGTCAATTTGACTTTTGACACTTTGGAATCTTGCTCTAAAGGGAAAAATCCTACGACTATTTCGCAAGGATTTTTCGTGTTTTTTTCAGTGCTTTCTTAAAAAAAGCATGCTTTCAATACTTTCAGGTAAGTTTGGATAAGAATGACCGAATCGTGGAAATTCAGTTAACAGATTCGGTAACATGAAAAAGCGCAAGTTCAGGGAGTGTCATCAAGCCCAATTTTATAGCAAAGGAATATTGTCAAAGCCTTTCCTCACATCATTTTAGTGGTTTAAATGCCTCTAATTGCTTCTTCTTACTCTCACGCGTGATCTACATCAAACCTTATCTGGGATGGGTCAGCAACCACTCCAATTTATAATAAGGTTCCACTTTCAAGCAGATCGGAGGCATGGGTGCAACGAGGAGGAACTTAATGCTCTGGCCTCTTTTACGAATTCACCCGAAAATAAAACAACAAAATACTTCCAAATTGTCATCGACTTTGCTATTTTTCCCCGCTCAACAGCGATTTTTCTCCCTTTTAGAGCAAAATTCAAAAAGGTCAGCTAGTCAAATCGGTTATCAATGTTCTATGATGTCACTTCATGCATATAGTTATTTTACTTAATTAACAATTTGTTATTTTGTCCAAGTCCATTTATTTGCCTTCCTTTTTTTGGTGAATTCACTGAAAATAAAACAAAAATACTTCCAAATTGTCGCTTGATTCTATTTTTTTTCCTGCTCAAACAGCGATTTTTCCCTTTAGAGCAAAATTCAAAAGTGTCAAGGTCAATTATTAATAACGTTCTATGTGATGTCACTTCATGCTATAGTTATTTTACTTAATTATCAATTTATTTTTTCCCCCACTCCAAGTGTTGTTTCTTTTTTTTTTCCAACACTGCACTATGGGTAAACAAGGGTAAAAAGCCCGAAATTTTGGTATTAATGTAATATTTTTTGTGATTGATATTTTAATGCTCATTTCATTTTTTGATTTCTTAGTAACAAGATAGCATAAAAATAATTTTTGAAAATTTTTACGAGTTATCGTTTATTTTTTGGGACGCTTTCAAAGTCAGCTGATTCAGCGGTGCTTTGAATTGTGAAAATTGGCGGAAAAAAATTTAACAACTTGCAGCGCAAACATTGTCTTTACAGCAAACTTTGAGTTTATTATTAATTATGGAAAAATCAAGTCAGAGTATGTAAATTAATCTTTAATACATGTCTTTCGATAATTGTGTGTTGTTGTTGAATTGTGCAATGTATTGCTTGTGAGTATTTTCAATTGTGTTCTAACAAACGTTTTAGTGTTCTGTGGAATATTACTTTTGTATGGCATAAAGAATCACCAAGGTTAAAGTTGTATGTTTTTAACATATATATGTGGAATCAAGTGGTATTAATGTTTTTTGCCCCTTTTTGCCCCTTTTCGCGAAACACTATATGTTGTAGGTGTGTATGAATTCAGTCATGCAGTGATGCTAGGTGTTTGGAGCAACAACAGACGCGATGCAGATCCTGTTAAGAGCTATATTTTGGAAAACATAGAAGAGAACTATGTGACTAATGAACAAAAGATTACAATTTCAAAGAAAGTGAACCAATTAATTGCTTATGTGAACAAGCACTTAAGGAAATCATTCATTGTGGCTTGCGTCTAAAATTGTTGTCGTTATTGATAAGCCAGAAAAGACACTATCTAAAGCTGGTCAAAAGCAGTTAACATATGAACATATGAACTTCTCGTACATGCTGCTTGAATTTCCGCAAAAAAAACGAAGCAGGCAGAAACGGCCTTTGTATTAAAAAAAAGCATTATATAATTTTGATTTCAATTTCTTGTGAGCACATAATTGATGCGGAAAAATTTAAATCACTATGCCATTCTACTTTTAATTTATACATAGAACAATATTCTTGGTACCCAATGTCCCCAACTGTCCACAAAATATTGGTACATGGATATCAAATTATAAACCAATTTATTGTTCCTGTTGGTGTCCTCGGAGAAAACGCGCCAGAAGCGCGCAACAAACTTTATAAGGGCGATAGAAAATCTCACGCTAAGAAATGTAGCCGACTAGCAAACATTACAGATGTATTCAATAGAGCAATGGATTCATCTGATCCTTTGCTTTCAAGTCTTTGTTTAAGAGATCGACGTAAGTTTGGAAAAAAGAAACTCCTCCCAAAAGAAGTAATAGATATTCTTCAAAATCCGGATGCTGAACTTTATAAATCTAATAATGAAGAAGAAGAAGTGGAAGTGGAGGACGAATTCAATTGCCTAAATATATTTTTAGAGCAGGAGTTTGAAGACGATCAATAAACTTAATAAAATATAAAAAATTTGTTGACTTTTATCTCATAATAATGCTTTTGCATCTTGTGCCCTCACTTCGCTCCCACGCCAATCCTCCAGGAATGACACTTTCGGATCCACCGGTTGCACCACAGACAGATTAACACCCACACCTCCTTCGCCCCTCATCCATCTCCCTTTAAAACCGCTTTCATTTGTATATTAATACATACATTCACTTTGTTATCAAGGGTTGTTTTTGTGGGCGGAGGTAGAGGCGTGGTCAGATCAATAAATAACAAAATCCGAAATTCTATTTAAATCCTAACAATACATATAAAACAATTCAAGTCTCTATTCTTTTTACCCATAGTGCACTGTAGTTTAAAATTTTATTAACTTCGAATAAGTTAACACAAAAGAACCTTTATTTTCACCGATTTCTTTTACTGCAAAAAAAACTATGTGTTAAGCTAAATTTTGAGAAAAGTTGCAGTTTCAATGTAAAAAAAAAGTTGACTATACTCCAAACTAACAATCTTTGTTGTAATTTGTTCGCATAGTAATAATGTGGTTTAAGTTGATAAGGTGATAACGTCAAAAGTATTCATGATTTCTTTGAGCATTTTAGCTTTTGTATTCAATTAAAATTTCATTAATTGATTTTTAAGCTCCACTGTTTGTAGAGTTTCGTGACCTCCTTACTTTATTGATTTCGTAAACGACGAGCTGCATTTCATTTTGTTTAAAATGTCAAAAAAAAAACACGCAAGAAAGCTTCTGTGGAGCTTATTCGACTATGAGGTACCCTCGGTGTATTTTAAATCTCAATTCTGAAATTATGTTTACAAATTATTGTCGAAGACAGCATTTTTCAGCTATTATTTTGGATTAGGTTATACAAATTTTTAAGGTTTTTAAAATAATATTATATTCAATAAATGATATTCAAGAGACGAGTCGTAAAACTTTAATAAACAAAAATAAGGTTGAAGAATATAAAGGTTGCAGTTCTTATAAAATTATTCATTGAACACAGAAATAACCAAAGAAATATAGTAATTTAGTTCTAATGTTTTTAAATAAAATACCTTACTGTCTCTTTATATTAATTTAACTAAAACAGCACCTTGAAGAACTAGGTAGAAATATGAGAACCTTACACAATTCGCGTTATCAACGATATAAATCTGATTGTCATAATATCATCAAGCAAACACGTAAACAAAAGTGAAAAGACGCTTACACATACATACACATGTGTACATGCAGTGGTAAAAAACACACTTTTATTCATTAAAAATCACCAAAAACACCATCAAAAATATAATATAAAAGTTTTAAAATCAGCAAAGGATCTTTAAAAAGACGGTTTTATAGATATATGTACAATTTATTTTACGACTCTAGCTTTGAACAAAAATAGTTAAGGCCACTGAATATATGCATGTAACTAAATCAATTAATATAATAAAATATTAGGTTTTTTTATTTTCTCATAATTTTCAACTCCTCGATATATACTATTATTATATAAAAATGCATACATATATGTGTGTTTAATAAATGTATGTAAAATGTATTTTTTTATTTATCATTTAGCAGTTTGCCGGTTGAATTGCAAACCAGTAAACGAAGCCCAAAACTGTCCAACTGCTTTAATTTTTGTTGCACGCTTATCAAAATTTGAAGGA